>JAOTRH010372402.1:11020-35838 GCA_034768845.1 Heliamphora exappendiculata | reverse complement strand
ACACACACACACACACACCACAATTCGTTCCTTTGGGATACCTTATAAAGAAACAGACTTCTGTCATCGGTTTCAACTTACCTGCGTTTCCTTTCAGCACATGTGCTGAACACCCACAAATCCGAATGTACTTCAGACTAGGCTTACGCCTGGTCCACAATTCTGTGGGAGTTGAAGGTTCTGACTTAGAATGTACCAAATTCAGAATATAAGCCACTGTCTCTAAAGCGAGTCTCCAAAACTAATTTGATAAACCTGAATAACTCATCATAGACCTTACAATTTTCATAAGAGTGCTATTCTTTCTTTCTGCTATATCATTTTGCTGCGGAGTGCCAGGTGCAGTCAATTGGGATGTAGTCCCCTCTGATGACAAGTAGTCTTTAAACTCTCTAAAGAGGTATTTTTCACCACGGTCAGATCGTAGTGATTTGATATTTTTACCCAGACGCTTCTCTGCCTCCTCCTTGAATTCTTTGAATTTCTCAAAGCATTCAGACTTACGGTCTATCAGGTAAATATATCGATACCTTGAATAGTCATCAATGAAACTGACGAAGTACTCAAAGCCACCTCTAACCCGGATTATCATAGGACCACACACATCAGAATGAACAAGTTCGAACGATTCTTTAGCTCTATAACCTTTGGCCAAAAAGGGCATCTTGGTTATCTTACCCTCTAAACAAGATTCACAGACTGAAAGTGCCTCCACTTCTAATGAACTCAAAAGTCCATCTACTACCAGTCTATTTATCCTTTTTAGATTAATATGACCCAAGCGTAAGTGTCAAAAAAACTTTTGGTTCATTAAAAAAGAAAACTTTATCTTATAGGGTAATATAAATGTATTATTCGTTTCAGTCAATTGCAGTATAGGAGAGATTAAAGTAATAATATAAAGATCATCCACCAATGTACCAAAACAAATAACGATGGGGTGGGAGCCGGTGGCTATTAACGGCGGTTATATATATATATATATATATATATAGTGTGTGTGTGTGTGAGAGAGAGAGAGAGAGGGACGAGAGAGGAGCCGGAGGCGGTGAGTGGCGGCGGATCGGTGACGACGAAACGACGACGGAGACGACAGTGGTGGAGACTAGAGGTGGCGACGGCGTGTGGCGTCGGGGGTCGTCTCTCTCTCGCTGCTTCTATTTCAGTTTCAATTTTAATTTTCTTTTAATAAAAACTCTCATCTCTCTCTCTCTCCTTAAAACGTGTCACACTCTCTCTTCTTCTTAAACAACACCCAGTGGGTGGGCGTTGTTTAGCATTATCCAAAAAAAATTCTAACAGATCAATTATGGAGAGGTTGAGGGAGGTAACTTCATAAGAATGGTGGTGTTTGGTAAAAGTTATTGCTAGTAACTTATAAATTATAATTTGTAAAAATTATAAGTATTTAATAAATATTGTAATTTATAATTAAAAAAAATTAATTATAAATTATAACAAAAATTATATAAGTATTTAAATTTTTTTTTATAATTTATAATTAAAATTATTAACAAAAATAAAAAAATTACTAACAATAACATCAATAAGTGGAGACATGTAAGAACCCGATTATTTAACTTAGGAAAGATAAAGGGAAAGGATAAGGACGGGTGACATCTTTCATACTCATTAATTTTCTATTTAATCGGAACATAAACGAAACAAAATATCAAAAAAGTACTGAGCGCAAAATGGGATTGAAGTATTTTGGAAATAATTTTTAAATTTAAAAAAAGTTATTACTAAAAAAGAGTTATAGTTAATATAATAAATAAAAAATAATTCTTGATGAATTAATATAATTAAAAATGCAAACTATAAAAAATAAAAATAAGAGATATATATAATATTTTCATGTCTTACACTTATTATATTTTTAAAAATAAATCTTTCACACACACACACACACACAAATATATATATATATATATATATATATATAATATTTATTTTATGTAAATAGAGATGGGGCAGGAAAACTAAATACTATTTTTACCTCGTTTGTTATCAAGGTAAGAACATGTGGGGCGGAAAAAATTGCTTACCCCAAACTAGTTGAGTAATACTATAGTCATCATTTTTTTGTGATCAAATTTGGGCATCAACTTATGTAATATTTTATGTATGATATTTATGTCATTTTATAAAGTTACTATTTGATAAAATACTTATTCGGTAGTCCCATATCACCTTGTGGCGTTGTTTATGTGGTGCTCTTATTCACTTATTTAACAAAAAATATTTCACACAAAATAATGGTCGCTCACCTTGTTAGATAGCTAGGCATGAGATAAAGAATGACCAATTTAAGGTGCAACGATTTTTTTAATTACTAGGATACTATTTAAGCAGGTGAGGTGAGTTTCTATTTGTTTTTTGTGACACATTTTATTTGATATTTAATAATATAAATATTAAGACATGTGGTATTACATTATCTAGTACCCAAACTTAATATAAAAACCAGTGTAACTGATGAATAAAACTTGGCCTGTGTATAATGTTAAAAATTTATATATATTATATATATAATTGATAATGATGAAGTAAAATTAGTATTATAAAACAATATATAAGAAAGTCCAATATACTGTTGTTTTATTTAAAAATAATCGATTGTAAATCTATTTTAAACTTGTAAAGTTTTTAATAAAGGAACAAACAAAAGAATTTAATACAAAAGAATTTTAAAAAATTATTAATTTACCGTATAAGTATCGAATTGTCAATGCATAATATAAGCAATTATTGTATAGCTTTATACCTTCTAAAGTTTAGATGATCTAAATTTCTTAATGTCATATAGTGATTAATGTGTGTATATAACTATATACGCGCCTGTGTGAACACACAATATTGTAATTTAATCTCATCAATTTTTTTTTTAATAAAAAGCCTAAACACATTTAAATACTCTCACATTTTTTTGAGTAAAATTACTTTAGTATCTTAAATTTTAAAAAATAACCATATTTACAAAAACAAAAGAAGTCGTGCCAATATTCCAAATACTACAACTCAAAAGCAAAAAGTAAAAGTATGCTAGATATTTTAATAAAAAAAAAAAAAAAGCTATTATAAAAAATTATTCCAAATAATTTAACTTTTTCATTCTTTAAAAAAAAAAAAAACTAAACCTCTTAAAAATAAATTTTTTTTAGATATTACAAACATAACCATAATAAGCTTAGGCAAAGAATATTATAATTTAATTAAAAAAGTTCAAAGATCAAAATAATTCGAGAAAAATTATATTTGAAGGTAATAAGTTCATTTCCTAAAGCGTGCTATGCACAAAAAAATGATATATTTTTATAATAATAAATTAATTCATATGTTGCTGATTAATTCATCAATAATTCACATAAAAATTCATCTATCTACTTATTTCTTATTTTAATTAAATATAATATATTTTTATAATCAGTTGCTATATTCAATCAATTGAAACTTTTACACATATATTTTCTTAAATAAGTTTTATAAAATAAATAATATAATTATCAAAATAAACATAAATTGTATCAATAACAATTATGAAAATAATAAAAACTCCTTACTCTACCAACTTGACTCCAACTATTAAATCCACTTCAAACGAGTAGGTACTGGCCTGATTTTTTTATTGTGCAGGGAAGAAAATATATTTTTATTATAAAATTTAATTTTTATATACTCATTTCAAGTTAATCTTGGTAATTCGAATCGTTTATTTTAAAAAGCATATCGATGAGATTCATCTCGTAAAAACATCGAGTGATTAGATATCTATATGATTTTTAATAATGTTTATTTTAGTGGTATGTGTAATTTTAAGAATAAATTTTTTATTTTATTTAAAATAAATATATTTAAATTATTATTTATTAATATTAGATCAATTTAAATTTTTATATTTATAATTATATTAATGAATTTTACAAAATAAATGATATAATTAATAAACATGACATATATCTATAATAATTATAAATTAAGTTATTATTGTTATTGTGGAGAATAATAAATGCATGTGTAAACTTTGACTCAAATATTTGGCAGTGGTACGACAAAAACAATGGTAGAGACAAAAATGTCATTTTACATAGTACGAAGCACACCAAACTGGGCTTTTATACGTGGGTCAGGCTAATTATCGTTCATTGAGTAATAATTAATAATTTAATAAAAATATATTTTTTAATATTAATATATTTTTTAGTATAAAATTTTTTATTTTTATAAATATTAATATATCTTACATAAATATCTATAAATTATATATTCTTTAATCACTGTTTATTAGGTGATAGGTTAGTATTTTCCTTACATGGTGACTTCAGGCATACGACTAAGAAATTGTGGCAAATTTTAACCTACAACACAACGCCTCTTTGGACTAAATTTCAATTACTTTGCTTTTTTTTATTTTTTTTATTTTTCTTTTATTTTTTGACTTAAATTTTTTATTTTTTTAAATAATATCGATTAGATAAATTAAAAAAGTGAAAATTTTGATTAAAAGAAAAAGAATTTATTTTTTAAAATTATCTAAATGAGAAGAGTTAAAAAGTATAATAGTTTGAATAAACGATAAAAAAATTCATTAAAAACAAAAATAAGCCAAATAAAATAAGTAATAAGGAATTGTCCCAAATAGGTTTCCAAACATTTTAGGCAAATGGCTTAAAGTTTAGTTTTTTAATTTTTGATTTAAAATTTAAAAAGTTAAAAAAATTATTCGGGAATCTAAAGATTTTTGCCTTATTCTTCTTGCTTTTTTACATAAAATAATTTTATATATGCTTTAAAAATATTATAATTTTTATTAGATATATTTAATTTTTATATAAAATATATATTTAAAATCTATTATTCAAAATCTATCAAACAACATCAATACTGAATGTAAAACTATGTAAAAATAAATTTTAAAAATATAATAATTTTTTTAACTTAAAGGTCATGTTTGATTGATCGAATTAATAATGAGAGTATATATAATTTTATTTGATAAGTAGTCTATGAGACTAATAATGAATGAATTATTAATACCATAATCTCTTAA
The DNA here is from genome assembly GCA_034768845.1 of Heliamphora exappendiculata. Lineage (NCBI taxonomy): Eukaryota > Viridiplantae > Streptophyta > Magnoliopsida > Ericales > Sarraceniaceae > Heliamphora > Heliamphora exappendiculata. The sequence goes on along the minus strand of JAOTRH010372402.1, from coordinate 30,788 downwards.
GTATGTATATTTCAAATTTTGTAGGATTAGTTATCCAATAGATGCATAATCTTTCGATAACTTGTTGAATTCAAATAAAAAAATATAATCTCATAGAATATATAATTTAATTACATGTCTAATTCGGTCAATCAAATATATCCAATGCTTTTTTGACTAATGAAAGTCACTTTTAAGTCAAGTTTTAAAGTTTATTATCGTTTGGTTTAAAGTTACATTTACACTTTTTTACTTATTTAATTTAAAGGCCCTGTTTGGAAATTTTGCTTATTTGCTTATAAACCAGTTCGTTTGCTTATTTGCTAAGCAAATAAGCCAATTTACAAATAAGCCAGTTCGTTTGAGTGGAGTTACTTATTTGCTTATTTGTTTATTTGCTTATCTATTTATTTAGCTATTCAAATGAGCTTATTTAGCTTATAAATCAGTTTATTTGCTTATTTTGCTACCTAAAACTTATTTGCTTTGTTTACTTATTTAGCTACCAAAATAATTTTATTTGCTAATTTATTTTTGACTTATTTGGTTACCCAAACGACATTGCTTAATTTTTGGCTTATAAGTCAATAAACAAATAAACAACTTTATCCAAACAGGGCCAAAATAATTTTAACAAAAAAATCTAACTTAAAGTCAAATTACCAAATGAATTGTTACTAAAAACGTTTATTAATATCTATATTTGAATTAAGTTTATTTAATATCCAGGGAAAACAAAATAAAAGAGATGGGTCGTTTGAAATTCGTTGATGATAAGGCAACGTCAGATTGTTGATTTAATGCAAAAGAATAAACAAAACATAAAAAAATATTAATTTTCACATATTTCTTAAATCTATTTCGATCTATGGAGTCGAGTTTTGAAAATAAAACCTCGTTAAATTTTGCAATGAGTAAATTGAATTTAGGGTCGTTTGGTGTAACGAGAATTATAAAATTATATATGATAATATAAAAAAATGTGATTATAATTTTAAGTAAAAATTATAAATATTTATTAAAGTTATAAATTCATTACTTAAAATAATAAAATTGGTATTTTAAGTTATAAACATGCTTAAATAAAAAATATTTGACGGTTTTGATAAACTATAAGTTAAAAGTTGTAATTTTAGCGGTGACAAACACTCCATTAGTTGCCTCTTGTTTGGTTCTTGATTTACAATCAATTTTTAGTTTCTTTTAATTATGCTTGATTGGCAACTAATTTAATTTTTTTTTGTTTTTTTTTTTTTTAGTTAAAAAGCTAAATTTTGCTTAAAATAGGTTGTTTAATAACTTAACTTTTAAGTTAATTTTTTTGGAGTTAGTTGTTTGGTAAAAATGTAAATTTTTTTTGTTCAAATTAAATAATTTTATCCTTTTATATATTTGATATTAACAATTATATGTTCTTGATAATGATAGTAAATAAGTTATGAAAAAAGAATATTATTATATTTTAAAAGTTATTGAAGTTTGAATAAAATATTCTAGAAGTGAGTGTTTTAATTTGATTTTTTTTACTTTTTAGCTTTTTAGTTTTATGCCAAATGAATAATATTAGTTTTTTGCGCTTATAGCTAAAAAGTCAAAAAACTAGAGATGCCAAATGGGCCCTTAATGTCTCAAAAAAAATTTAACGCCTCAAAAAACTTCTTTTATCATTGTAATCATGGTTTAAATTTAAATTTTAATTATTAAATGAATTATTTTATTTACATGACTTAAAACTTTAAAAAGCAAAAATCTTAACTTAAAAATTAATTGCCAAACAGGAAAGAACTTTAAAAAATTACTTAAGAGTATAGAAAATGTTAAAAAAAAAAACAAATGGACCTAGTAAATAAGTTATCAGATCACAAAATTTTTATTTAAAAAGAAAACTCCGAAATTTTTGAGTGAAAAATAATAATCCCACTAAAGAAGTGGATAGTAAATAACTTGAAATCAACACACTAATGTATCAAACAAGATTTATATTGAATATAATATTTCATAAAAATATTTTTTTTAAAAATTAAAATAATTTTTTTTTACTCATTTTTTTTAACTTTTTTATTTTTTGACTTAAAGTCATTTATATGCTTTACCAAATGATTATTTTTAGCTTATTTGGTTTTTAAAAACTTTAAGCAAAAAATTCGACTTAAAATTGAGTTGCCAAATAAGAGAGAGATTCAGTGGGAAGTCCAAAAATAAAAATTTTAATGCGCAAAATTCATAAATAAAAATTTTAACGCGTGAGGTTTAACTCATTTAAAACGTTTGATTTCTCTAAAAATACCCACCAAACAAATAAATTTATCTGTTTATATATCAACACAAATAATACATAAATATACAAATAGATAAATTTATCTTATCTATTCTTATTCTCTTCCTTCTTTGTCTTGATTACCTTATCATAAAATCTCCATTCTTATTCGAAAATTATACTAATTAAAATTCAATATTTCAGTGACTGCATGCACGCTAAGATAGAATTGTAGGGGCTTGTGGGGGCAAGACTTCTAAAAAAAAAAAAAAAAAAAGAAGAAAGGTTGTAATCTGCTACTTTAGAGTTTGAAAAGAGGAAAAGAAAAATTCGAAGAGAATAAACTTTTCTTTTGTTTGGTTGAGAGAATTGAGAAAAACCATAGAGTAAATTTATCTGCTGCAAATAAATAATTATCTATTTTCATAACAAATAAAATAAAAAGATAAATTTATACAAAATAGATAAATTTATCTATTTACAGTTTATTTATTTGTTATATTTGTTATACAAATAAATAAATTTTTCTGTTTGTATAGCTATAAACATGTAAACAGATAAATTTATCTATTACCTGTCAGTTGCTATGCATTTAGATGAATTTATTTACAACAGATAAATTTATCTATTTTGTATTTAAATAAATTTATTTACAACAAATAAATTTATCTATTTTGTATTTAAATAAATTTATTTACAACAGATAAATTTATCTATAAGTTATAAATATTTATTTATAACGAATAAATTTATATGTAACTAATCTTTGTTAAGAACATCTAAATAAAAAATTGAGGAGAGCTTAACCTAAATAATTATAAACCAAAAGGTTTCAAGTCATTTAGACCAAACAAACCAGTTATTAAGCACTCTCTCTCACACACACTCTCTCTCTCTCTCTCAAACAAACCAGTGATTAAGCTCAAGCTCTCTCTCTCTCTCTCCCACACACACATATATGGTGAGTTTTTTCAATTCACGAAAGCAACTTGAAGAATTAGGTGAAGTTGTATTCTGTCTCTTGGATGGAATTCTTTGTTTGTTTTACCGATTTTCTCAATTTGTGAGTTAAATCTCTTTACCTACTCTTAGATAAAGAAAATAAATAATATTTTTTCTATTTAATTCTCTCAATTTTGACCCTTAAATCCAACTAACTCAATCTAATATCTTGAGAGAATGACGATGACGGTGACGATGACAATGACAATGACAATGACGATGAAAGAACGAAAGTATTTCATTCTTAAAAAGTTTTATGCGATAAATATAGGATATATCGTTGGAACATTTTTATAAAAATGAACCTTGCGTGTTAAAAAAAAATGTTGAATGAAAACTAATATACAGCATAAGATTTAAACTTCTCACCAGTCTTTTGTATAAGAAGGGGTAGAAATTAAACTTAAAAAGTTGCAGTAAAATTCCATCACTAGGCTTTGTTTTTGTGATAAAAAGAGGCACTAGGTCTTTATATATTTCTAATCGACAATAAATCAAATAAAAAAATATATCGATCGTAATAAAATAGTTACAAAAATGAGTAAAGATTCCTCACCAAAAAAAGAGAAATTAACAACTTTCATAAAAAAAAAAACCATCAAGCATCCAAGCAAGAAAAACATAAACTCTACGGGATGAGAACTTAGCATTATATAAAATAAAAGGATGAAAAAAATAGACTCTATGCTATTGTTGTGCTACCTTCATCAAGAAAACTATTGCCTCCACGTTCGATTTACAAGGTTGATATTTTTTTATTGGAGATGATTGCCTATCGAGATAAAGCGCGGTAAATGACGTCAGATTGTGACCTACATATATATTTGAAATTAGATCTGAGGAGATGGTGGCGAATAAATTTTTTTACTTTTGTATCAAGGGCACCAAGATTCGGCGGCAAAAAATAAATATTTACTGGATCAAAATGGCTTTGTTGCCCCGTAGATATTAGTCGCTCGATCACTAAAATAAGGAAAAAAATAAAGTATAAAAAAAAATAAAAAACTATCAAGAACAAAAACTGAGACTAAAGAAAAAATGCAAAAAAGAACAAGATAAAAATACTAAATTAAAAAAAAAAAGAAGAAGAAAGAATAAATAATCCGGGGAGAGAAGCACCGCCGCCTCCTTAGTAAAGAAAATCAAAGAGAGTCTTAGTAGCTCTATCGTGGGAGAGATATTCCACCAACAGGTTAAACTTACCAAATAACACTTTTCCTTCAAGGGTGAGACTTCTTTTTGGTCTCGTTATGAATTTAAGAGGTCTAATTAAATTTTTTTAGGTCTAAAATAAGTACATTTTGATAATATGACCCATTTATTTTATTATTTTTAATTTATATATTATTATTGTAAAAAATTAAATTAATCAAATATCGTTAGCTGCCTTAACTAATTACATTTGTGTTAATAAAAATAAATTAATATGTCTATTTTATTATTTATTTAATTTGTTTTGATAATTAACGACATATAAATTAAGAATAATAAAATAAATAGTTCAAATCATCAAAATATATTTATTTTAAATTAAAAAAAATCTAACTAAACATTTTTATTACAAACTTCTTTTTTCCACGAACTACTAAATTCTCCGACGTTTTTTTTTTCCAAGTATTTTATCCATAACCAATCCATTGCCATATATTGATGGAGATTTTACCCAAGAAATGAAATAAAAAAATTAGAAAGATCAGACCATGGGAATAGATGTAATATCAATAAATACGAACTATTATATGCTTAGATACTTGTACGTTATGCATAAAAGTTTATACATATGGGTACACTTAGAGTTCATTTGGCAACATAATTTTAAGTCGACTTTTTAATTTTAAGTTTTTTAAGTTTGTATCTGGACTAATTTTTTTTTGTAAACTTTTTAATTTTTTTATTATAAAAAAATATATATAAAAATATGTAGAAAAAACAACTGAGGCCAAACCAATGAACTTTTTAATAGGCTTTTAAGCAAAAAGCATCCCAAAAAATTTAAGCTAAACATAGGCTAAAGTATGATTGTTCAGGAAACTAGTTACTTTTAAGCTACCAAAAAAACCCAATAAACTCAATGTAAAATTTGATAGTTGTCTTTCAGCCTAAATGAGCTAAAGTATGATTATTTAGTTGAAATTTATTTAATTTTATATGTAAAAAGGTACAATTAAAAATTATTATGAAAAAATCTAAAAAATCTAAAATCAAATAGACAAAAAACTAGGGATTAAAAAATAAATTTTTTTAATTTTTAAAATTTTAAATTAAAAATTAAAAAATTAACTTTAAATCGACTTAGCCATGGCCAAGTGCATTTAAAAGTTACCCCATTTAGAAGTTAGTGTTCTTAAAAAAGTTACTAGTGCTTTTAAAAGCTCCCCTCATTTTTTTTAACTGGCATCATTATTTTTGTAAATTTGTAAGTTTTTTACACTTTGGTAAATTATGTAATAAATGTTTGTTTTTTGGTTTATCTCATTCTAAATCTATCATTGACGAAACGGATTAAATTGAAAGACAAATGTAGAATTACAAATTGCACCCAACTTACCTATAAATATTTTTTGCCAAGTAATTCATCCAACTCAACCCGGACCTGTGGATCTGCACAGGACGGGATAGTGTGCAATTTATAGTTTTTATTTTTGAATATATTTTTATGATTATATTCGTTTATTATATAGAACTTATTGAATTTATTATTTATAAAAAAAATTAAATTGATCAAATATCTATAACTATGTGATGTAATAACATTTATCTACAATTAAATAAATATATATAATAAATTCGAGAACAAAACTATTTAACAAATGTCTTTTTCACGTAACTACATATATTGGATTAACATGAATTTCTTTATGAATAATAAACTTGCCATGTTATACATAATTAATGAATCTAATCATAAAAAAATATATTTAAAAACCAAAACTATAAACCACACTGCATGGTCCGAGTTCGCTCACCCCCACTCAATCTTACAAATTGTTAGATCCATACCCACAAAAAAAAAAACAAAAAAATAATTGCTTGCGCACCCGTATCACCAAGTAGATGAGACTCATTTAAAACTGTTTGGTTAAATTTTGTTTATTTGCTTATTAACTTATTTTAACTTTAGTAATATAAAAATTAACTTATTAACTTATTGGCTTATTAATTTATTTTTGCTTATTTTTAGTCTTTTAATTTTTTTTTTATATTTTGATAAAAAAAATTTACTTTTCTGACTCGTCTCAATTAGAGTAGTTTAAAAAGTATAATAGCCTGACTAAATGATAAAAAAAGTTCATTAAAAATAAAAAATTTACAATGTTAAATAAGCCAATAAGTCAAATTCAACCATTCAAAGCCAAATTTAATTAAGGTTAAGATTTTTTAAAACATTAATTTAACTAAATAAATACTTAGCCTTCGTTTGAGTTAGCTTTTTTTTAAAACTTTTTGGCTTAAAAGCCAAAAAAAGTCAATTGATTTTGGCTAGCTAGGCTTTTTTTCACTTTTTTTTCTATTTTTTTTATATGATTTGACATCTATTTTTTTACAAAAAATTAAAAAGCCAAAAAGTTACTAAAAAAAAGCTAATCCAAACACAAGCTTAGTTTGGTTCAAAAATAGCTTTAAGTCACTATATACAAAATATATTTTTAATAATTAATTTTTGTATAACTTCAAACAAAAAACTAAAAACCCAACTTAAACTTGAAGCCAAATGAGGCCACGTGGCAGAGAAAAAATATTGGCTAGACCAAATTAAAAATATACAAAAATATTTTTAATTAAAAATATTTACATTACAGATATATCATTTTCATTAACTATTAAAATAAAAGAGTTTGATTGATCAATCAATGTTTGAGACTTAAAAATTTATATAGGTTCAAAATTTTTTTGATGCTATTAATTTATGTGAGAGATTAGTTCATACATAGCTTTAATGTATTGATTTTAATTCGGCTCTCCTTGGAAGGCGATATAATTAATTTATCATAAATTAATTAAAATTCATGTAAATTGCTAAAAAATATAAATGTGCATCGTGTCGTGTTATATTAGGTTCGTATTAAAAATATCTCGTTATTAACACTATCCATTCATCCAAACACATTACTCATTCTAACACTAACACTACCTATTTATAAACAGATTAATATGTTTACGATTTGTCTAATAATTTATTTAACAACTTATTTAATAACAAATTCATATTTTTAATCATAAAATCACATAAATTATGATAAATAAAAAAATCACAAATAAATTGCGAAAAGTCTTTAAATATTTCGATAGAAAATAATGTAAATTCATACCTGAAAAACTCTAAAATTTAAATAATTGATGAAAAAAAGTGCAAAAAATTAAACAAATTAAACGATATTATTTTTGAATTACGTGGTTCAACACTTACTCAGTCTATTTATAAAATGTATTATCGAACTGTATTATTTTTAATTTTGTATTAATAATAATCTATCTGAACTCTTCAATTTTGTATAAAATTTGAATCGTATTAATGTATCATATTAAAAATTCTCACCACGACTCAGAAAACGTGAGACGTTAGAAAAAATCATTTATTTATACTATTTTATTCATATAATATTAATGTAAACCTTAGACCAAAGCAGCCGCCCCGTATTAACTCAAATATTATTGCAGACTAGCTTACGTAATTCATGGACTGGACAAAAACTGAAAAAATATCTCGAGTTTAATGACAAAAATGCCCTTCAATACTTACTATATAGAGAGAGAGTTTGGACATGCAGAAGATGAACAAGATCCTCTTGGAAAAAATTGAGAGAGAGAGAGAGAAGAAGAAAGGAGAGAGGAGGATAAGCATCATTGGCCATGGAGGTTCACATCCTAATTATGAAGGCATTTCTTTCGGTTGCCGTCGTGGGTTTTCTGGGACTGGTTCTGTGTTTTTATAATACGGCGGTGGCGGCGCCGGCGAGGCTCCGATCAAAGCTGAGGAAGCAGGGGATCGGTGGGCCGCCGCCGAGTTTTCTGGTCGGAAATATTGCGGAGATCGCCAAGTCCCGAGATGCTCCGGCGGCGAAGGTTCCGGCTGGGAGTGGAAACCCTCCCACCACCCACGACTGCGCCGCCGCGCTCTTCCCGTTCTTCGAGAAATGGAGGAAGATTTACGGTAATGTGTCTTCAAATCTGAATCATCATTCATCATCCTCGTCGTCGTCGTCGTCGTCGTTTGTGCTGAACTTTGTATGTATAATGTATCTATATTGAATATGCTACCGCCAAGTGTTTCTTTCAGTTAACCCGAAGGGTTTGGAGGCTTGCGACTCGTTTGGTTCCTTACTAGGCTTCAAATTCTATTTTTTTTAAGTGTTATTAATTTTATAAACTTCTACGTATAAAATTTTGTTCTGATTTTAATTGAATTTTTAATTCGTAAGCAATAGAATTGATCTATCAAAATTAATTAAAGTGTTAATAAATTAACCAGAAAACTCCCAAATATATAAAAAAAAAAGTGTATCTGTGAGTTCTAAGTTTGTGTTTGGTTTAACGTTGTTTCTAGTAATTTTTTTATTTTTATCAAATAATGTTATCTTCTAATTTATATTTTTACAAAAACTTGGATAAGATGAAGAAAACTTACGAAGTTTTTTAGTTTTTGTTGTGATTTTTTTTTACTTTAGTTCAAATGGGCTTATTTTTTAATTTCCTTCTAAACTAAAAAATATTAAATTCTTAATTCAAAATATAAAAAAACTTTAAAAAGATTTTAAAATTTGCAAAAAAACGCATTAAACTTTTTAGACAAAACATAAGCTTAACATGCGAATAAAAAACGGATCAGAGGAAGGACTAGCGTTTCCATTGATGGTATTAATTTTAAATATTTTAAAATTATATAAAATTGTTAGATATAAGTATAACTCATAATTATATTGCACTAAAATCTTTAGTGCAATTCAATTCTTTTTGTTTTGATTTTACAACTAAAAATTAGTGTAATATAATTTTCTTATTTATTTAGTGGAGTAAAATTTAGTGCAACACAATCTTTTTCTTTGTTTGATTGGCTAATATTTTAAATAAATTAAACGGTATGTAAGATATTAACTATGGGATAAATAATACCATCTAGCTTGTGGTCATAAATGGACTCAAGGGGCATATGGGAGCAATAAGAATTGAAAAAAATTTACAATTATAGTAGTATTAGTTCAAAATATATTTAAATTATATAAATTTATATTCTTAATTTTTTTAAAAACTTAATATCTGCTATTTAAGAACTTATAAAAATAATTTGCTCTCCATAAATTAAAATTCTGTTTCTGTCCCTGCTTGTGGTATCACGGAGTCTAAATTTGTTGAACTATTTCTTATTTTATATAATGGTTAGAAATAATTATATTTAATGAATTAATTATGAGGAATACAATTTTGTTTAACTGTATAACTAATTTAATAATTTAGTTATACCGTTTATCCTATCCTATCCTAGTGATTAACTAATATAACTAAGTATTTAGAGCATCTCTAATATTTTTTAAAAAAAAATTAGCTATCGAAGTATATAAAAAAGTACAATATCTATTTTAGTTAAGTACTTTTTTATATATACATTCTAATAGTACTCTCTATTTTTGTTATTTATTTAAATTAAAAACTTTTTTAACTGACTTTTTATACGAAGTTATTGGGTAAAGTAGCTAACCTAATTTATTTTTACAATTTTCAACAGGTCTTTTATTTGAATAGTTATTACAGAAAAAAATAATTTTGCTAATCAAACATAGCTAGTAGAAAAGGCTTAAATTAAATCAGGTTAGCTGCTTTAGTCAACATGCCTCGTTTAGAGAACTTGTTAGAAATGTTCTTAGAAAGATAAATTCTATTATTTATCGGTATAAATTCTATTTCGTTATTTACTTTTTAAATTCTAATTTTTCCCTTACGATCGAGGTATTTCAAATTCAAATACCAAATATTTCTTTTATATTTTGAAAAAATATAATTTTTTATATGTACATTTATTATTTATAAAATGTGTATCATTAAAAAAATATTGACGATACCTTTATAATTGGATTACTTGTTTGACTTTTAAAAAATTTAGTTATTTTAAAAAAATATATATTAAATTGTTTGGAAAAAAAATTCGTAATAGGTTTTTTGCTTTGGTTTTTTTAAAAATTAAAATGTGTGATATTTTTTTACTTTTTATTTTTAATTTATAGCATTTAGGACATTGGCATGATACTTATTTTTATTTTGTGAGGTGCATTATCTTTTTAGTTGAATGCATTATAATTATTATATTTTTAAAAAAAGTTAAGAGTGCTTAAGATGCCAATAGTTACTTAATAGTTAATTTGCTTTTGTTAAAAAGTTAACTTTTAAAAATGCCAAACATGAACTAATATTAAATATATTTTAATAAAGTTTTGTGGTAGAGATCTCTAAACATCCTATCAATTTTTGTTGACTCTCCCGACAATGCCCACATCAAACGGGATCATATGCTTGTGTGAATTTTACGTCAAAAATTGTGAAAAATTATAAAATTTACGCAGATGTGTACTCTAAATTAATTTAAGGCGAAAAAGGGATTAGAATGATTTTTTTCTAAACATCCTAATTCTCTTTTGATCATACTTGTTAAAAAAATTTACGTACACATCATACTATATTTTATATTTTATAAAATTTTATATTTTATTCTATAAAGATAATTATAATGGGCTCCACTCCTATAATATCTATAGAGGAAACAATAATGTTATGAATTTAAAAACAAAACTTAGAAAAATATCTAAAAAATTATTTGGATGGTTGAGATTCATTAAAATGTATTTCACATTCTATTAAATATGAATTTTAAATATTTAAATCACTTTTTAAATATTTTTTAAAATTTTATTTTTAAATTCATAGCATTATGCCGAGTAAAACATACTTCTTGGCTCATCATTTTTTTCTTTCCATTCACATCATGATGATGTAATAAAAGTCAACTCTTAGTTTTTTTTATTATTATTTTGCATCACTGCCATTTCCAAAAATTCCAAAAATAATAGGTTTTTTTTTTGGTGAAGTAAAAATAAATAGAATAATGTTTTGTTCATTCATATTCCCAATGGCATAAAATAATAAATACATTAATGAGGAGGGCACACCGATCAAATTAAGGTCTTCTTAGCATTAATGGGTTTTATTGACTTTTTTTTATAGTAATTTTTTTAGTGTTTAACCAAATTTATTATATTTTTAGAAAAAGTATTTTTTTTACCAAAACATAATAAAAAATAAAAAGGACAAAAATAAATTAAAATTAGCAATTCCATGTTGGTTATTTTTTGTTCTTAATGAACATTTTTCATCTTTTCATGGAGATTTTTTATTTTCTATGTTTTTTTTATTGAGATGATTTAAAAACAAATATTTTTAAAAAACAAATTAAAATAAGTTTCAAAAAATAGAATTAAGCAAAAATCATACAAATTAACCCAAACAAGGCCGTAGTCTAGTTCCAAAAAAACATCAAGAAGTGAACCATTTGTACCGGTTCACAAATTTCTAACCATAACCTTTGAAAATATTGAATTTGGACCAAGAGTACAAGACAACATGAGCATACTGGGTAGTTTTTAGTTTTTTTGTTATTAATATTAGTAATAAATTATATATATATATTAAATATTCAGAATTTTTGTTATAAATTATAATAATTATTTTTTCTATAAATAACTAATTTTTGTTACAAGTTAGCATATTTTTTAAACACTTACCATTCCTACTACAATTTAAATATATAAACTATTAGTTTTAATAATGCTATTAACATTCAAAAATGATATTAGCAGTTGAATTTATTTTATTATTACTTCATGTTTAAAGGAGCTTTTTTTACTATAATATAATTTAAATATTAAATTTTTATAACAATCAGGAGTAAAAAAAATCATTAAAAGTGAGAGCGTTCATAAAAAAACTAACTTAGTCATAATTTTAAAAATTCATTAATGGTGAAATTCACCCACTCTAAACTTAAAATTATCTCCTCTCCCACCATTCACTATTTCCCACCTATTAGTTAAAAAAAAAAAAAACAATCAACCATTCAAATTTACATACAAGATAAATGCCCTATTTTCATTTTTCTAAAATATATTAAAATATATTTCTCTATTTAAAATCAACTTTTTGTTTTTTCTTTTCGACTTTAAAGGAATAACTAAAAAGTAACTAAAAACTTGTGCTTGGTTTAAAGGATGATTTTAAGCTGTTATCGAGAGAAAAAAGTATTATAATTTGATAATAAGGCTCTGATTGGTTATTTTAATTTTTTGACTTTTTGGTTATAAACGTCAAAAGTCAATGTTGCTCGTTTGACAAAAATTAAAAAGTTAAAAAATCAAATCAAAACACAATTTTACAGAATATTCTATTTAAATTTCTATTACTTTTAAAATATAAAAATACTTTTTATTTATAATTTATTTAATACAATTACCAACTAGATATAATTGTTCATATCAAATGTATAAAAGGATAAAATTATCTATTTTGAACAAAAAGTAAAAAAAATTAAATTTTTACTCAAATAACTAATTTCAAAAAATCTACCTTAAAAATTAAACTACTAAATATATATTTTTAATTCAATTTAAATTTTTAACTAAAAATAAAAAAATTAAATTTTAAATTAATTATCAGTCTAGCCTTTCATTTTGTTTAACTTTAAACAAAAATTAAAAAGTCAAATTTAACCTTAAACCGTTGTCAAAAGAGACCATTATAGTTGTACAGAATTATTGAACGAGAAATACAACTAGAAAGACAATAAATGATATGATGTCGATATTATACCAAATTTTATTTATCAACTGATTTATGACCAACTCGGCGGTCCTAAGTATTTCGAGATTAAAAATAAATTTTAGTTAAAGAATTTTAATATAAATTATAAAAATTTAAGTAAACTAATTAAGCTTGTTGTCATGTTTGAACAAAATTAAATTTATAAACAAAATTAAATACAATATAATACCACTTATATATCAAGTTTTTAAGTTATATGTTATAAGCTTTTTAACCAAAAACTAATTTTTTATTCAATATTTTGTGTTTGATTACAATTGGTAAAATAATAATTAAAGATTTAGAATTAGAAAGTTATGACTTAATTAGTATATTTTGATCGTAATATTTTATTTTTATATTCAGTTCATATTATTTAGCATTTTAAATAATTAAAATTCTCGATGACTTAAAATAATATTGAGATTGTTACAATTTAAAAAAAAAACTAAAAAAAATAAAAGAGACTTGAACTTGAAACCTAAAATATGCAAAATTTAGCAATATGAATTTTAGTAAAAAGTAGAAGAGACTACCACTTGTAATCATCATAACATGAATTTTTTTTAACATATTTATATTAAATTTAAATTTAAATAAAACCCTAAAATTTAATTAAAAAAATTAGAAGCAAAGCAACAGCTTAGTTGACATGCCCTCAAAACTGGTCATGTGATCACAGCATTAAACATAAACACAACTAATGAATTTTAATAAACTGAAAAAATAATGACACATACGATAGTGATATAAAATGATAATTATAACATTTCCTTGTTAAAAATATAACTTGAGAGTTAATAATTAATGAGAATACCAAACGTCATTATTTAATGGTATAATAAAAAATATTTCATACGAACTAATATTAATTCACATTTTTTATTAGACAAAAATAAAAATAATTAACTTAATATATATTAAATATTTTTAATTATTTAAAATATTACGTGATCGATATGGTCTACTTAATGCTCCAAAATTACCATATAATTTCTGTAATTGATGCACAATATATGGATTGACAGGTGAGGTGTTTATGTTTTCGCTTGGAAGCACACAAATACTGCACGTGAACCAAGCGGAGATGGTGAGAGAGATAACCACGTGCACCTCATTGGACTTAGGAAAACCCTCGTACCAACAAAAGGAGCGTGGTGCTTTACTCGGTCAGGGCATTCTCACTTCAAACGGCACCATTTGGACACACCAGAGAAAAATTCTTGCCCCTGAACTCTACATGGACAAAGTTAAGGTACAAATTACGATGCCACGTTTTCAATTTTGTTTTATTATAAATTTTGGTGTCACGTGTTATGGGTGTGCAAAAATAAAAATAATAAATATTGAATATTATTTAAATTTATAAATTTTTAATAAAAAAAGAAAATTGTATGGAACAACTGCTACATCGAAATTGGCTTCATCCACATTAAATAAAATGTTAAACTCCATTTGGGATGTATAAAAAATTTGACTTTTAAAAAATTTAAATTTTTTTAAAAAAATAAGTAAAAAAGATAAATAATTTAGAATAACTTGTTTTGATTTTTTTTTTTTTCGTGGTGTCATGCCTTAAGGGTGTTGTGTATGCGAATAATAATAATAATAATAATAATAAATGTCAACTATTATCTAAACTTACATGTTTTTATGTAAAAATATAAAATTTGTGAAAAAGACTTAAACAACTACAACATTAGAATTGGCTTCATCCACGTTAAACAAAATGTTAGCTTTGTTTGGAATGTTTAAAAATATTAACTTTTAAGAAATTTAGTATTTTTTTAAAAAAAAATGAGTAGAAAAAGATAAATTATTTAGAATAATTTAGATAATTTTTTTAAATACTTTTTATTAAAATATTTAATATGGTCTCACTTCAAGCTAAAAAACTACTTTGTACACTATGCAACAAAACCTCTATTCTTATTTGAAAACTCATATTTTATTCTCTCTAATTTAATATTATTTCTTATTATTTGATAGAGATGCTTTAATATATATTTTATAACCAATTCTTTTAGAATCTTTTTGTCAACTCATTGTTTTCCGATTTTGGTTAGAATTTCTTATTTTTTGGTTTGTTAATTAGAAAAATCTCAAAAATAAAAAAAATGTCAAAGTTTTAAAAAATCATTTTTTGTCTAAAAACTAGCTAAGTTTTGACTATAGTTTTTTACTTTTAATGTGCTTCTCAGATTACATAATTTTTTAAAAATAAATCTAAAATGTAAGTAAGAAAACTCAGGACCAAAATTTGGAATAAATTTACTAAAAAGAAAAATACTAATCTTTTAGATGGGATGTCAAACATATTTCTCATTTGATTCTAACTTTTAAAAATAATTTTTAGCCTTTTTACTTAAACTCTCAATAAAGTAATAAAACAACTGCCAAATCACAACTTTTTTATATCTATTTTCGTATAAAATGGCTAGGGTTATTTTTTTTTAAATAAACAAACTTTTTACATATTAAATTTAATATATTTTTTTTAAAAAAATAACTTTAAGCCAAATTACCAAAAAAGGTTGCAACTTCAAACACGAAAATAATTTTGAAGGTGTTTGACAAAACTACTACTAGTAGTTTTTAATTTAATATTTTTTAAGAAAATTTTAATTATAAATTACAATTTTTTTAAACACTTATAATTTTTATTATAAATTATAATTATTATTATTTTTAAACTATAAATTATAATACTTAGTAAATATTTACAACTTCTAATATAAATTATAATTTGTAAATAATTAATTTTAATAATAACAAACACGATTAAAAATTTCAGGGAATGATAAATCTAATTAGGGAGTCGGCGAATACAACCGTGGAGTCGTGGAAGGAGCGAATCGAAACCGCGGGGGGAGTTGCAGAGATAAAAATCGACCAGGACATGAGGAGCTTTTCCGGTGACGTCATCTCCCGAGCTTGTTTCGGGAGCAACTTCTCCAAGGGCGAAGAGATCTTCAAGAGGCTCAGAGCCCTCCAGGAAGCCGCATCCAAGAAAGTTTTGTCCACCGGAATTCCCGGCGTGAGGTATGATTTGCGATTTCTTAATTTTCACGAATAATTATATAAAAATGATACGTACACGGATAAAAAAAAATATTATATATATTCGAGCACGTGCAGATTTCTCAGGATGGAACGAGTTCACACAGCTCATTCCGTTTCGAAAAATTTGCGTGTGCAGTTAATAAAATTTGTGTAGAGATATGGTGCATAGAATCGGACATACTTATATCACGTGAGAGATGTCTTACTAATATTATAAAACTTAATTAATTACTTCATCTTAAAAGAGTGTGCCCAATTATGTATTTAGTGTGTGCATGTGTTAGAGTATATGCAATTAGTAGGATTTTTAATTATGACAAAATTATAAGTGCATAGATATCATGCACAGAATTAGATATACTTATTTTACATAGAATAAATGTTATTAATACTATGAAACTTATTTCATATGAGAAGGGTGCGCTCAATCTTTTATTGAGGGTGTTTAAAAATGCTACTGTTAATATATTTTAATTAACTCTTTGTTATTAAATTTAGTAATAAGTTATAAATTCTTTGAAACATTTATAACTTTTACTACAAGTTATAATTATTTTTTTTATTTCAGCTACAAGCTACAAGTTACAAGATTTATCAAACACTCATAATTTCTATTATAAATTATAATTTATAAGCTACTACTAGCAATACCTTTGCCAAACACAACCATTGAATCAAATTTAATTTTTTTTTGACTAAAAATGTAAAAAAAATAAAAATAAATAAATTTTAAGAAAGTTGCCAATTGTGATCTTAGAAACTCGAAGGGTGCATGGCTTGAAAAATGATAGAAAATTAAATTAAATGAAATTAAATTGGAATAAATTTAATGTAAGGTGAAAAACGATCACAGGCACCTTCCGACGAAACACAACAGGCAAACGTGGGAGCTGGAAAAGGAGGTGCGGACGTTGATCCTGCGGGTGGTGAAGGAGAGGACGGAAGCCGGGTACGAGAAGGACCTGCTGCAGATGGTGATGGAAGCAGCCAAAAACAGCGAGCGGATGAGCCAACCCGCCATCGACCGCTTCATCGTCGACAACTGCAAGAACATTTACCTGGCCGGCTACGAAACCACCGCCGTCTCCGCCACCTGGTGCCTCATGCTCTTGGCGGCTAACCCGGTCTGGCAAGATCGCGCCCGCGCCGAGGTCCTTGAGATTTGCCGGGGACAAACTCCCGATGATTACATGATTCGCAAGATGAAACAGGTATATATATGTATATATATGTGTACTTGTTTGGCTTATGTAAAAGTTAGTTTTTTAAATAAAAAAAAGAATTCAGTTTGAAACTGTAGTATTTAGTATTTTTTTAAAAACTCAATTCTATTTTTTAATTTATTAATAAAAAAAACTTATATATATATTTCACATACTGTAAATTTTTTTTTTTGAGTAAAATGACAATAAATTTTTTTTAAAAAAATTTATGCATATTTTATATTATTATTTTTTTATTTTTTATATTTTAATAATTCATTAATTATTATTATTTATTTATTATATTATATTATTATCTTTTATTACTATCACTTTTTTAAACTTTATAAATATTCTCAAACACATTGTTATTGATAGCTTTATCTATTTAATAATTTATATTTTGATCTGTAGCTAACGATGGTGATCAATGAAACGTTGCGGCTGTATCCTCCGGTGACGGTGGTGTCAAGGGAGGCATTGAAGGACATGAAATTCGGCAACATAACGGTCCCAAAGGGTGTCAACCTCTGGACCCTGATGGTGACCCTCCACACCGACCCCGAAAACTGGGGTCCAGACGCCCTCCAGTTCAACCCGGACCGGTTCGCCAATGGCATCACCGGCGCGTGTAAGCTACCGCATCTCTACATGCCGTTCGGCGTCGGCCCCCGGGTGTGCCTCGGCCAGAACCTCGCCGTCGCCGAACTCAAGATCCTCCTCGCTATCATCCTTTCTAACTTCTCTTTCTTCCTCTCCCCCAACTACGTCCACTCCCCGGCTCTCCAGCTCGTTATTGAGCCGCGCCACGGAGTTAAGCTCCTTGTCAAGAAGTTGTGAGCTACTGCCGGCTCTCGTCCACTTTCCGCCAAAACTCGACCCAAGCGGAAATGTTTTTTTATTTTTATTTTTTTTTCTTTTTAAGCCACACGCCATATTTGAATTTAATAAAAGTAAACTTTACATACGTTTTACTTTATATTTATGTAAATTGTAGGTTTCATTTCAAGTGAAATCTGTAATTTATATGGTAAAACATGAGACGCATATAATGTTACGAATTCAAATTAAGCTTATTTTAAAAGAAAAGCCGTTGGCTTTTAAATTTGTTGTTTTTCCATTTCATAGTTTGTATTAATTGTTTGTTATCCCTGTAAAATTTACTCTGAAGTAAATAAAAGCAAATCTACAGCTCCCTTTAAGTTAATTTGTGTGATTTTTGCTTATTTTTTGTTTTTTTTAAAATTTTTTTTTAATCAATAATGGTAAGGCGGCAAAATTATTTTAATCAATCAATCTACAATTCAATTGTATAAGTTTTTGTTTACATCTTTTTTTTGTCAGAATCTTTTAAGACTCTATTTTATGGGTTTAAAATCAACTCATAACAGAAATTATCTATATTTTAAAATAAACAATAATTTATACGTGTACTGACCAATGTTCGATTAATCTAAAGTTTTTAAAATTATCTTTTTATGATACCTATAAAATGAACGGTTCGAATTACCTTTATAAACCAATTCATATACTCATAAAAATAAAGAGTTGAAGGGGGGTATGAAGAGAAAAAAATTCTCAAAGGGGGCTCATTTCCGTTTCAAAAGGTAACCATATCCTAAGCCTTTCTACCACAATTGCATCCCAAGGTAACTATATCCTAAGCCTTTCTACCACAATTGCATCCCGAGACACCTCTCATCCAAGTGTCACGTTGAGCTTGTTTTTGATAGCTACGTTGCCCTTGAGTAATATCAAAATATCTTAAAATGTTCAAGCGATCAATACTTATTTTTCTTTCTTTTGATTGGCCTCGACTGTTAAATCTAGCGCCACTGCCATTGCCAACGATCGTTAGGCGGTTAGGCTTTGGCTTTTCTCAATGACATCCTTGGTGACACAAGCAAATGAGGGAAAAATTAAGAGAGAAATGAGGATGACGGCCATAAAAAAATTAGAGAAAAAGAAGGCTTTGACTTTTTTTAATGACGATTTTAAAAAAATTAGAAAGTTACGTGCAAGTAAATTTGATCGCAGTGTCAATGAACACTAGAGATCGTGTTGACAATCACGGAGAAAATAAAGGCGGAGTGATAAAGAGTGAGGAGGAGGTGAGAGTTGACAGGAGGGGCAATTAGTGGAAAATATTGAATAAAATTACTATTGTTTTGCCATGTCATGTATTTACGACAGTTAACAAATGTCATCGCTGAAATCTTTGCGCTATTGTAAACAATTGAAATTGAAATTACTTAGAAGTAATATCTGCGAGTAAATAAGTTGCGATTGCTTATCCACTGCTACAAAAACATATATTAACAACTATATTTGTTGGCGCATCCATTGTTACAAAAACATATACTAACGACTATATTTGTTAGCGTATTAAAAATGAATCCTCTACGATACAATTATTGTGCAATAT
>JAOTRH010372402.1:0-10920 GCA_034768845.1 Heliamphora exappendiculata | reverse complement strand
ACAAAAACATATACTAACGACTATATTTGTTAGCGTATTAAAAATGAATCCTCTACGATACAATTATTGTGCAATATATAATCCAGCGATCATGTATTACACAAACATGCATTATACAGTATATTGTGTAATGCATAATCGTTGGATCATGCATTACATAATAATTGCACTGCAGAAGATCGTTATTCATACTAATTGCGACGACAAAATTTGGGATCTCAAAACATCAACACAAATTGTATTTTTTCTTGTAGTGATCCCACCCAATGTGCAGTTTTTGGATGCAAAGGTTCTCTAATAACAAAAGTAAACTTTTTAAAATTGAGTTTGAACTTAAAAACTAAAAGAAAATATTCAAGTAAAACTCATTCCAATATAAAAAATAAAAAAAAACATCAAAGTAAATATAAAATAAATAAAAAAACGAACCACCAAATGAACAGTGAAACAATTTACTTTTCTTATAATATATGGTATAAACAATTAAAAGCAGGATTGATTGAGCCAAATAGTAATGTTTTGGCAAATTCACCTTTGCCACTTTAGGAAGGTTTGTAAGATTTAACAAATAGACATTTTGCTTCTTGAAAGTCTAGACTTGGAACCCTCCAGACAATGACTATGGTTAATCCATTCCGGAAACTTGGAATACTTGATAAGACCCATACAAACAAACCCTTATATCCTTCAAACTATAAGGATTCAATACTTAAAAAACGCAAATCTAAACTTTCAGGAAAATTCATCTCCACAATAGAGAATGCTATATGAAATAATAAGTAAAATGAAATCATGCTTTTGGCTTCAGAGATCCTGGTGGCAAGAAGGGTCCCCACCAGCCAAACTCGTACTTTGGATAGGGCGCCACCCAGTTTTCCGGCTTCTCAAACTCTAGATCGACAGGATTAGATGCCAACGCTTCTTCCAGACTGTCTGCTTCGTAGCATTCTGATAAAACTCTGTCCAGTCTCAACTTCATGAACCTGTGTAACACACACAATCATGAATCAACATAACCGTATTCACTTAGGTTAAGACTAAATGATCTTCCATTTGATGTGTCGTTATCGTTGCATTACACAAAGTTCAGATGATACTGGATTCAATTTCTCTCTGGTTAAAACACCTAAATTCGGAAACTATAAGTTGAAAACCGATTTAACCTACACAATCATGAATCAACATAAGAATATTCACTTAGGTTAGAGTTTATGATCTTCCGTTTGACGTGTCATTATCGTTGTATTACACAAAGTTCAGATGATTCTGGATCCAATTTCTCTCTGGTCACACCACCTAAATACGGAAACTATAAGGTGTGAACCTATGTAACCCACACAATCAGGAATCAAAATTAGTGTATTCACTTAGGTTAGGAGTTTATGATCTTCCATTTGACAGGTGGATATCGTTGTATTACACAAAGTTCAGATGATACTGGATCCAATTTCTCCAGTCAAAACACCTAAATTTGGAAACCATAAAACAGAGAATTATCGAGTGTGTTAATACTAGTCTGGCTATAGATTCCATCTTAGGGGTTGGTACAAATCCCATTAGATTTGGATGAATATAGGATTTACTTAAGAGTCAATTATTTTTTTTAAAAGAAAAAGGGAGAAATACAAATTTGGGTCTGATTTTATTTTATTATACTAAAATTGCCTATCTAAATACAAAAGAAATTTAAGGCAACGGCATTGATATCCGATGATTTGTAATTCCAGGCATTTCTCCCCGGCCATAATTAGTGGCAACTATAAGTGACAACTGACAAACAGCTTGAGCAGCAGTGGGACAATTACATACATTTACATATCCATATATTCATATATAATTCACAAATCTGCCCTAGAGCATCTTAACTCGTAGGGTATAAATCTTTTCAAATCTACTCTATATTATCCAAAAAGAAATGAACAAGCCTGAGGCTACAAACAAAGCCTTAAAAAGATTGTAAATTGTACTGCTCTTGATATGCATGAAACGTGGAGTGCACAACTTCCCCTTGGTCTGTAGGTCTAAAACAGGTTGAGGTGGAGCAGCGCTCCAATAGTACTGAGCCAGGCAACCCTAACAATCCCCTTGTTGTAACCTCTAAGCTCCGTGCTTCATTTGGTCTCCAACGAGACAGTTTTCTCCTTGATTCCAGCCTAGGAGACGATGCTCTGACATTGGAGGTGTCAAGGAAGCCGTGGGTGAGGACACTTTTAGGAGAATTGCTCAACAAGGCATCAGCCTTACGAGTTCCTTTTTTTTTTCTTTTCAATAAGAGGAAAATATATTCATATTCACACAACAACTGAGGCAGGCAACCACGAAATTTTGTTTTTTTATCTTCTTTCTCTAAAAATGGGTTTGATTTGCATCACTTTTGACCATTTCTACCAATTCTTATTTTATTTATCAAAGCTCATCCTAAACTCTGTCGAGAAATCTAAAGTGCTATTTCAATTGTTAATAGCTCTTTTTATCCATCCAAACGATTGCCCCCCCCTTCTTTCATTGACAACATGGTAAAGCATGACGATTCAAAAGCCTCTAGGTGGGTGTTCCTATCATACATCAATAAATAAAATGGCAAGGTAGAATTTGACTCTGTAAGCAAAAACAGTTTCGATTGTCATTCTCATTCCATAGACCTCAAGGGGACTGTCAAGATCCTGCTTCCAACCTGGGATACTATGGTGGCATTGGAGGTATCAAGGACGCCGTGGGTGAGCACCCTTTTAGGAGAATAGCTCAAGAAGGGTTTGGCTTTAAATGATCTCTTTTCCTGCCCATCTGATTATGGGAAAAAGCAGTCTATGTTGCCCTAATACTGTAATTTCTAAAGAAAATGATTATTTCTTAATATGCTACTTGTGGACAACAGAATTTAAGGGCATATGGAGAAACAGATAATGAATAAACAACAAACCAAGAGCGAGGTGGGGTGCCCTTACGTGATCCATTGAGCATTGGTTGAAACAAGAGCGACGGCAGGTCTCTTCAATCGGCCGGCAATGTTGGGAAATTTATCCAGAAACTTGGGTTCAATCACCAGCCAGAAATCCTGTTCTTTGTTTCGCTCTCCATAGTTTCGAAGCCGCTCGAACAACAGCTCCTGGAAATGCTCCTCTTCGTCCAGCATGAATTTTGCATTTGCCACCACAAAATAAAACTTGGTGCTCACTTCTTGCTGCTGCATCTTAAGGTGAACAGGCGACATTAATTGAGCTTACACACTATATTTTTAGGGGTGAGTGCGGTATGGGTTGGAACGATTGAAAGAAAATTGTCAGTCAACCGTCAAAATTTTTTCAACTCGCTAACCATCAAAATAAGCGAGTTAAATAAATAAAAAAATTTTTGACAGTTAAACCTGTTATTTACCCCGGTATTTACCAGATTCACATACTATAAAAATTAAAAACCTACTTCACGTTTTTTAAAATCATACTTAACATGGCAATTTTTTTTAACTAAAAACGATAATTATAATTATTATCATCATTAACAACAATAATAACACAATTAAATACTTCTACCAATTAAATTTACAATAAATACTTAATAATATATTAAATACTTTTACCAATTAAATTTACAATAGGTGTTCATCTAAAAATATTCCCACTATAACAGTATCAATCAAATTCATAAATATTTTAATTTTTATTTCCCATAAATTATAAAAAAAATTACACAATTGTATATAGTTATGATATTAGATTTTGCCTAAGGAAAATGATAACTAATCTACACTTTGGCTTGGGTTTGATTAATATTGGGTTAAAAAATATGGTTAAAAAATATAATCACCAACTTGTACGAACTGGTACAAGTTGGTGCAAATTAACGAATTAGAACTAATTGACAGATTAGTTGATTCCATATCAATTAGACTACTCTGGCTACTAATTGTAGTGAAAAAGTGGGAAAAAAACTAGGGGTTTTTATTCTTCCTGTTTTCGAGAAAGAAATAGGTGAGAAGGAAAACTGACCTTCTCAGCAGGGCTAGAGAAATCGACGGCCGCAACCGCTGTCTTGACGGAGGTGGTTGTTTCCCAACCGCGGCTGATTGCGGCGGTGGTAGTGCAGAAAACGTTCGGTTTGTGAAGATGATGGGGCGGAGATGGCCGTAACGCCTCCGATTGTGTTCGCCGGAGCGGGATTCTGCTGGTGTTTGGTGGTACAGTTACAGCCAAGACGCCGAACGAGCCCGAATTTAGAGTCGCTGCCGAGGTTAGCATCGCATCCGAAAGATCAGAAAAGCAGGAAAAATCTGGCTTCTCAGATTTCTCTCTCGTATTCGTTTTCTCTCTCAGCGGAAAATGGCACCGAAAGGAATGCAAGAACAGAAGAACAACTAACCTTATCTACATTTCTCTGTCTCCCCCCTTATCTCCTTATAAAAAATTGTATTTGCTCTCTCCTCTTCTCTCTCTCAAGTGAAAAGTGTTCGTTTGTTTTTTTTTTTTTTTTATAATTATTTTCTAGTTTTGGGGGTTTAGGAATACTAGGTTATACATTATTATAGTAAATATTACCATTCTTTAATAAAAAATATAATTTATAATTAAAATAAAAAATAATTAAAATTTATATTAAAATTTATAAATATTTTAAAAAATTATATTTTATAATTAAAATTAAAAATTAATAACAAAAATTTGACCAAACACCTTCATTGTAGTAAGTTTTTATGTATTTTTTATGATTCCTGCTACATGCATAGCAGTGGAACATAGAACTAATTATAACTCTTTTTCTTGTAAAAAAAAATGTGATTGGATCTGTATTACACAATTGTACATATAAAATTATTTATTTTTTATTGCTATGATCAAACCTAATTGATGGTGGTGAAATTAATGCACTCGCACTCTCTCATATTATATTATATTATATATATATATTATTTATAAAAAAAATTATATATACACATTCATAAAATATTACTTAATGTCCCTTCTAAATATAAAATTATTCTATCATTATAAGTTTTTACAAAAAATATTTGCAGAGTGTTGAAATAATAATTTTTGAAAATTAACCCTTTTAAAGCTTTTATTTGGTTAAAATTTTTATTCAATATTTTTAATTAAATTTTTTTTTCATTTGCTATTTATGAAAAAACTTTTATATATAATAAAATGTCATTTGTTATTGAAATATTATATAAATATTATAATATTCTTAAAAAAGTTATAATATTTTAGTTAATTCGATCAATACGTTTTTTACTAAAAATAAATAAATATAATAGTTTTTGTCTTAATTATCACAATTTTTTGTAAAAAAACAAGATTACAATTTTTTTATGCTTATTAATAATTGTTTAAGTTTCAGCAATGTCATATTTTTAGTGATTAAAAAAAAAATTAAGATTTTAAGCCATTTAGCACCCTCTTCTAAATTAAATTTCTAGTTTCGGCGCCGCTAATTGATAAAATAAAATTCTAATCAAAATACAAAGGTTTGCACAAAAAATAAAAATAAACGTCAATAAACTGATTTATTTTACTTATTTTTTGTTTTTAATGATTTTTTATAATTATTTTGATAAAAAGATTTACCTTGTCAATTCCCCTGGTTAAGTTAATTAAAAAAAATGAAATTTTTAATGAGAAATAAAAACCTCTAGAAAATAAGCAAAATTATGAATTTTTATTTCAATATATGTCTTAATGGATAGTTCAATAGCACTATGCAACATTGTTTACGTTGTGTTCTCGTTCATTATATAATAATAAATACTTAAATTTTGTTTGTTTTGACGTAAAATATTTCATAATAAATTTTTATTTTTATTTTTATTTATCAATATTTGGAAAATTCTTAGAAAAGTATTTAAAAAAAATAAAAATTCCCGTCACCATTTGTCACTACTTATATGTTATTATCGCGACTATTATTAGACACTCCAACTGTTATTATTGTTTTTATCATTACCGGTAGTATTACCAATTAAAATGACTTAAGTTTTCTTTTTTTTTGATAAATTAATTTTGATCTTATAAAATAAAATACATATTTGGTATAATGAAACCATGTGAATTTTTTATTTTAAATTTTTTAGTATTATTTTAAATTTAGGATCGCATAAACTTTTTATTTTGTCCAAAATTCATATCAAAATCTTTCTTTATTACCTAATTTCAAAATTATAATTTCTTATAATTTTGAAAATAAAACTATTTTATTATTTAAACTTTTAATTAATTTTTAAAATTAATTAAATTATTTTATACGTATATTTATACGCATGTGCCAACCGGTAGTACTGATAGAGTATGGGACTCGTATCCACTCGTCCCGGGCCAAAATATCCGGGTTAGGCCCAATAAACAAAGGAAACCCATTTTCTTTTCCGGGTCACCCACATGGTACAGCGTTGTCGTCAATCGCGGAAAACCACAACCCCCAAAATAATGGTAAAGCTCTTGAGGCCGGTGGCGTCTTCTCTTTCCTCCTCGACGAAATTCATTGCACTCTATTCCTCCACAACCCTTCCACCTATCGCCACCACCTCCGCCTCCAGCGCCGCCGCCTCCACGAGCCTTCGACCTATCGCCGCCGCCAACAAGGCCGCCTTCATTAATCATTTACGCATCGCCACCAGAGCTTCGTCGACATATTCAAGCTCCAAGGCAAGTTCACATCAAAACTTCAAATTCAGTCGATTCAGTTCCTCGCCAATCATTATTCAATTCCATTGTATTCACCACTGTGGAAACGAACAGATGGATCCGGAGTATTATACATTTGGACCTTACAAGATTCACTACAAGGAGGTCTTCTACTCGACCGATCTCTCCTACGCCATGGTCAACCTCCGCCCTCTTCTTCCTGGTAAATCCTACTTACGTATAGATATACGTCTAGATACTCGTGTGGACATATATACTTGTGAATTGGAATGTCTTGTTTATCTTATCTCGTGCCTAAATCGAAATGCTGGTGGTCCTGTTGGCGATGTTCTCATTTTTTAGGGTTTTGTTTGGCATTTGATAGTATTGTTCGGAATGATCTGCGAATGTAGCTTAAAGTTTTAATACTCAAGTGCAATGGTCGATTCAAGAATTTAACTTAAGAGGGGCACTAGATATGTATTTTTATATATATGTATATATTCCAACTCTGACTCTATTTTGAGAACCAATTGTCATCTACTGTTAGAAAAGTAGATGACAATTTTCTAACAGTAATGTTTTGAACTATTTTTCTGTAACGGTTAAAAAAGGGGCCTAATTATACTTAATTAGAAAATTAAAATTTAAGATTAAAAAACAAATCAAATCATTAAGATTTTAGAATCTCTACCATGTTGGTTGGAATAATTAAAAGAACCACTTTTGGGAATAAATCAAAAACTCTAATTTTAGCACAAGAAATCAAAAACCCTAATTTCAGCACAATCGGCATATAAATACATGTACCACATGTAGCAACACCAAAATCCCAAAACATGATTGGGTTGTTTTTATTTATTTATTTTTTTGTATTTTATGGCCCATGATTTCAGGTTTTTGTTATAAAATTAAAAAACATTGAGTCATTTCACAATTTAATATGGGCACTAAATATAATTTTTACAGGTGCATATGAAATACTTTTTAGCTTTTATAGGTAATAGCGCAAATTGAAAAATGTAAAGAGGAATGTGCAAGTTTTTAAGGGTGTATTAAAAATTATTTTTGCTTTTTATAGGTGAAAACGTAAATAATTCAAATTGAGAGGGGGCATGCACCCCAAGCCCTATTTAAATCTGCCACTGCTCAAGTGGGTCCATTCTGGTATCATCCTTGTATGCTTCGAGTACTTCATATATATCATGGCGTGTTTTACATATCAATGCTCTGTTATTTATGAGCTTCTGAATTCTAATATTATATTAACATTAGGGTACCACGACTGAGACTGAATCCCTAGATGTGAAAAATGGAAAATTACCATGACATAAGCTGGTTATTTCTATCTAACCAGTTTACATGCGTAATTTAGTTGGTTATGATGCATCCAAATCGCATGTACTTTTTCATTAGCCCCCGTTTTATTCTTGTCATTATAGGTATTGATGTTTTACGATGTCTTAATTGTCATTTAACATTAGTTTGTGATCAGAATTTGTGTTGCATATTTATTTTCTTGTTCCCACTCATTTAAATTTGAACTAAAGCATTTTCCCTTGTTTTTCATCGTTTTCAAAATGTTCTCACGTTTCTGCTTTCTAATTACTTCGGTTTTTGATTAGTTACTCTTTTCTTTTGCAGGTCATATCCTTTTTTGGCTACATTAGAATCAGATATTGGGTTTCAAGTGACTTTTTGGGGTCTTTTCCGCACACTCACGCACATGTTAGTATGCATGTATTTACAATCTAAGGATAAATAAAGAAATATTTATTACCAAGTTCAAAAAAGTGTATTTCCTTTTTTGGTTGGTCAAAAGCATGCGGTATTGGACCTTATGCGTCACATGCATTTGTAGACAATAATATGCTCTTCAAATTTACTGCACCACAATCGGTTCAAGTAGTTGTTTAAAGTGCACATGGGGCACATCTGTTTACATTACCGAATGCATCATGTGCAAACGACATGATGTGTTAGGATTGAGGCATATGGTATGTGGGTTAGCACTACAATTCTTGGCCAGCTTTAGCTATTGCTGATGGGTTCCATTACATGGAAAAGTATGGCCTTAATCAATTCACGAATTGTGAGTTTCAAGTATCAGTTGTTTCAAGTATCAGTTATTTGACTTGACATTATACACATGTGCTTGTCTGCCCAAGGCGTGAAGTAAATCGTTTTGTTGATCTCACTGCTGAGGAGACTAGTGATCTATGGCTTACAGCACAGAAGGTTGGTAATCGGCTGGAGCACCACCACAAAGCATCTTCACTAACATTAACTATCCAAGTAAGATGGTTTCCATTTAATAATTTAACATATTTGGTTAGTCGTGTTCCTTGAGGTAATGTTTAGGGTTACTTAGACTGTGCTCTATAGTTTTTTGCTTCCGCTGTGTCTAAGGGAATACTTAGTCTTGCAATATTAAACTTGTAATAGCATCCCATCATTTTAATTACAAAACAAGATAATTAGCAAATTTGTAGATTTAATATATTTTTACCTACCATACGGTTTGTTTGGTGTTATGGTTGAATCTTTGTATATCAAGAGTAAAAAACACAAGTTTTATTATAAGGGCAACTGCTTTGTATGAAGCTAGAGATTATTCCACCAGGGTATGCTACATGGTTTTAGATAGAACTCTATCTTAAAAGCTAGCTATTGAGGTGAGGGTGCTCTCACGCTTATATACTGCACATTATTTTTTTACTCATACGATGTGAGACTTTGCCTCACATCCTCCCTCACGGGTAGCGTGCTCACTCAGCAGTATCTGTCGTGTGCAAGTCAAGGACATGCATCATGTCCATCCCTAGTACTCTGGTGTAATACCATGTTACACGATTTTGGGTATGTTAAGAATAATGGGAAGCCGTATCCAAACGAATAGGCAATAACTCTTATTCATAATAAAACTAGGCCACACTATTACATCCCTACACTCGTACATACAGAATAATAATAAAGATACTACTAAGATACATATATATCTAACACCCCCCTCAAGCTGGAGCATATATATCTACCATGCCCAACTTGTTATATAAATATGAGACACGCGGACCCGGCAGGGATTTAGTAAAGATATCGGCCACCTGGTCTCCTGTAGGAACTGAACCAAAAGTCACAACACCTTTCTGATATTCTGCACGGACAAAATGACAGTCAATCTCAATGTGTTTTATTCTCTCGTGAAATACTGGATTTGTGGCAATATAAATAGCTGAGGTATTATTAACCCAGAGTCTGACAGATCCTCGAAGAGAAAAGTGTAATTTTGTTAAAATCTGTTGTAGCCACATAATCTCAGCAGTCGCTAAAGCCATAGCTCGGTATTCGGCCTCAGCACTAGACCGGGAGACCACATTCTGCTTCTTGGTCTTCCAAGAAATCAAGTTCCCACCAACAAAAATAGAATAACCAGATGTGGATCTCCTGTCAAATGTACATCCAGCCCAATCAGCATCAGAGTACCCTTCCAGTCCCATATGACCATGATCAGAAAACTGGATGCCTTTCCTGGGTTTTTGAGCAAGTACCGTAGGATGCGTAACACTGCTTGCCAATGGAGAACCCGGGGATTAGACAAAAACTGACTGACTACACTCACTAAATAAGCAATATCCGAATGAGTCATAATAGTAAGATAATTCAGTTATCCCACTGTTCGGCGATACTGGTCAGGATCAGACAAAGGCACTCCTTCCTTCGGTTCTAGTTTGGCATTAGACTCCATAGGTAAATCCACCCCTTTAGCATTCATATATTCTGCACGCTCCAGAATGTCAAGAACATACTTCCGCTGAGAAATAAACACCTTTCTTATTCCTGGTTACTTCAATGCCGAGGAAATATTGAAGTTCACCAAGATCTTTCGTTTGAAACTTAGTACCTAGAAATGATTTAAGCTCAGCAATCCCTCTACTGTCACTACCAGTAATAACAATGTCATTCACATAGACAAGGAGCAATATGCATCCCACTGAGGTATGATGAAAGAATACAGTATGATCATTTGCAGATTGTTGAAGACCAAACTCTTGTACAACAGAACTGAACTTGCCAAACCAGGCCCTTGGAGACTGCTTCAGACCATATAAAGAGCGCTTTAATCGACATACTTGATTAGGGGACCCCCCTTGAGCAATAAAGCCGGGTGGTTGCTCCATATAAATCTCTTCCTCCAAATCACCATGAAGGAATGCATTCTTCACATTGAGTTGATATAAGGGCCACTGATGAGAAGCAGCCAGCGATAAGAACATACGATCAGAGGCCATCTTGGTAATAGGCGAAA
>JAOTRH010372291.1:0-35838 GCA_034768845.1 Heliamphora exappendiculata | reverse complement strand
AACACGTCAATCCGAATTAAGTTAGGATTTAAACCAAAACTTTCAAAGATTTAGGGTTTTAGGAGTTTAATTAAAAAACCAACCCATATCAAAGCATAAGATCACAAGTTAGTCAGAATCCTACCTTGTAGAAGCAAAATTCCCAAATCTCGAAAACCCTAGCTTTTCAGCCATCCACGGTTTCGACGCCTGGAGGGCTCAAAGAGAGGCTCCAGTTGGGTGAAGTTTGTATCCCGGTCGGCGGCATACGATTTGGAGAGAGAGACCGTAAATTTTTTACAGAAGAAAAGTCAAGAGCTTGGTCCTCCTATGGCCGCACGACGAAAGAACGGGAAATAGAGAAGATGAAAGGGGCAAGAACACGTCGGAAGGGGGGAAGACGACGCCGGCGGTCACGGTGGCAGAGCGAGGGAGGCGCGGCGGTGGCTGGTCGCGCGTTGCGCCCCTAGCTTCGGGTTTCTCTCTTCTCTCTGTTTTCTCTCCTGAAGCGCATTTCAGCTTGGGATGAGATGTAATGCAGTTATTATTTTTTTTATTTTTTTTATTTTTTTACTTTTAATATGTTTTAGAAGGCTCCACTATTAAAATTTATCAATAGATATTTTATAATTTATATTTATAAACTCACTTACATTAAATTTTTTAATGTAATTTAAATTTAAATCATATTATGCTATTAAAATTTTCTCTCACCGAAAAATTAATCAAAATTTGATATCCTGAATAATGAAGCTTGCCAACATATATCGTCAAAATTATTTTCTTAAATTTAATTGCATTAACAAAATTAATTAATTATTTAAAAATAAAAATATACCATGTCATCACAATTAGCATCTTCAAACATGCGTCTTTGGATTTAAGCATGTGTCTGATCAACAAAAATTGAAACACTAAAAATTTAATGAATAAAAATATTTAATAGGTAGGACCTTACCAACAACGGCGAGAGACGGTGACGAAGAAATAAAACGAGAGAAAAATGGACAAGAGGCAGTGCATCGACGACAGTGACATAAACACAGGTGAGGCAACACAAGAAATTCATTATTCTCACTTGTGAACTGTCATCCCTCTTCCTAGTCATCTGCCATGTAAAATCACTATTTGGCTCATTTTTGCTCATTGTTGTACATGTTCCACTAGAACATGTATTTTTCTCCTATAAAATTTATATATTATTTTATCAAGTTTGTACATTGTTTATAAAAATAATTTTAAATATATAAATTAAAAAATATAATTATAAAAGAGTTAAATTTATTTTTGTAATCAAAATTATTCATTAAATTATCAAATTAAGTTTTATTATTCTAAACATATATATAACTAGATAGACTTGCGGTCCCTGTAATACGAGTTTAATGTCTTTTTAATAATTAATAGTGTTAGATATTTTTTTTTTAAAATAAAAAATTATACTTTTTCCAACCAAATTTCATGTGGTCGCGAAAAACTATACTTACACCGACCAAATTGTACGTGGTTGTGGAAAATTATACTTTTGCCGACCAAACTTACTTTGGTTGCGAAAAACTATACTTTTGCCGACCAAACTTACTTTGGTCGCAGAAAACTCTATACTTTCGCCGACCAAAATGTATTTAGTCGCAGAAAACTCTATACTTTTGCCGGCCAAACTATGTTTGGTCGCGAAAAATTATATTTTTGTCGATCATAATATATTTAGTCGCAAAAAGTCTACACTTTCGCCGACTAAACTGCATTTGGTCGTAGAAAGTCTATACTTTCACCGACCAACCATTATTTAGTCAGTAAAAATAATCAGCAAAAGTGTATTTTCTTGTTATAAAGGACTTTACACGTTAAAATTTTTATGCAGATGGATCTTGCTAGTTAAAAATTTTTATGCTAGAAGAAAATGGATAAACAGTTTATAAATTAGACTGTTCATTAATTTTTTGATATTTATTTATTTATTTTATTCATTATTAGTGCATTTCATATTATTATCGGTAGAATTATTATATTTATAACACTAAGCTCATTGAAAATAACTAAAAACATAATCTTTTTAATGAAAATAAAAAAATTAAAAAAATTAATAAGTTAAATTTTATGTTATTTATTATCGTATTTAATGAGTTTTTTCAGTTTTTGATAATTTTTTTAATATTTTTGGTTTTTTATTGATTAAGAAAGTAAAAAAAAAACTAGTTAAAATATAATAAATTATTAAAAAAATAAGTAAAAATATCAAAATTAATAAATTAAATTTTATGTTGCTTATTGTGGTATTTAATAAATTTTTTCAATTTTTGATTAAAAAAAAAGAATTATTTTTTTGGTTTTTTATTAATTAAGAAATTAAAAAATTAGTTAAAATATAAAAAAATATTTAAAAAATAAGTAAATAATCAAAATTTAGGCAAAGCATCTGTGCATTTGATTTGACAGGCCTCCACCTATCAATTTAACAGCAGAGGACATTTTAATCTACTAGATAAAAAAAAAAAAAAAAAATTTGGTCACTTTCCACCTCTATAGCAAATTCAGTGTTTCACTAAAATTTCAAATATTGATTCTAAATTTAAGTTGATTATATTTCGTCCAAATAACGGTTCTAAATTCAAGGTAATTATGTTTTGTCTCTTTTTCGAAAAAAGACAATCAAACAATTTTCAATCATGCATGATCCTTGCGCACTGGATTATTTCTAGCTCCCCGCACAGTCTCAATCATCTCTTCACGACTCCTTTTGCATGTGTGGGATTATTGAATTTTGTGAAAAGTTAAGAATTGATGGATTGAGTTGCATCCATTAAGATTAAAGTAAAATAAATAAATTAAATTGATTTGAATATATATAATGTAAATTAATTAATGCAACAGTTATAAAAAATAATAAGATTATAAATAATAAAAATATTATAAAAATATATATATTTAAATTGACATGAAATATTGTATTAAAAAATATATAAATTTATTAAAATTAATTAAAAGTATGATCTTTAACAATATTTAATAAAATAGAATAACCTAAAAAAAAATTTATGTAACTTATTATAATTAATTAAAATAAAAAAACTTAATTTCTTTTGATGGTCTAGAAGAACGTACAATTCGTGAAGATCCTTTAAAAAGGACGTTCCTTGAATAATTTAGAATGATGAAGTGAACTCTTGAATTCTAAAAAATATTACTTTTAACTAAGTTTGTGATTAGATAATTTTTATTATGGATTTTTTGGATTGATGTTTTTTTGAACCTTATATGATTTATTTATTTGATATTTATATTTATTTTCGTGGCATTATATTAATAAAGTGTATACTCTTTCTTGCTATAATTAATTATAGAGTTTTATTAAATATTAACATAAAAATATTTTTTTGTTTATTTTTAAAAATTTTATTTTAAAACAAATAAAAAATGATAGTAGTGAACATTTATTATTAGGAGTGTTGTAGGCGAATAATTTACTAGTAAATGCATTTTTTAGTATAATTTAACTATAAAGATAATTTTAGTAATAAATAAACATTTTAATTGTTAAGAGTAACAACGTAATAAAAAAAAAATAGTAGCCCCATTGCAAACTCGCTAATAATTTTGTTATTAGGTTTGAAGGGGTCAAGTTCTAACCGATCAGGGTAACGTGGAGTGCACATGGTAGGCTGTACAGCGCAACAGTCTTTTTACCCACGATTACGTACCTCAGCATACACATACTAGCTCGGGCAGTGAACCGAGTGTATTCGGACAATATGTCTGAGCTCTAGGGACCTCGAGACAGGTGAATCCGTGTAATGGCCTTGGTTCTGAGATCCAAAGGGGTTCATTACCGACCCTGAAAAGGTGCTTGGCACCATGAAGAGGAATGCTCGGCATTCGCGTCTAGGCAGGACGAGCTATGCGACTCCTAAAGTCGAGCTCGATGGTTAATACCTGAGATCAATGCCCCGTAATACGCGTATCAGAAGAGTGATCTGATGATAATAAATCAGTAGCAATTGGACCAACCTAGGACTATGGTGTCAGAGATGGTAAACGTAGCCTAGATTAGATCTGAGTACTGATAGACAACTTAATATAATAAAAAGAACTTGTAGAAAGATGCAATGATGGCACTGATAAGTCACTATCAAATTGACAACTATGAATTGGTCAAAGAGATGGAGCACAACCCAACCTGTTCGGGTTGGATCGAACTTCAAAAGCAGGTCAAGTACATTTTTTTCTATAAATAATCGTAACTCTCAAAGGCACATGTATGCACTCTTTTTACTAGAGAAAACTCTAATAAAATACTCTCTTAATTTTTTTTTCTCTCTCTAAAGCCCTTGCCTGACTTAACCGCCGGATGGTCCACCGATATAAAGCTACCGGTAGATATCTCGCCTTTTTCTTGTGCAGGCACACATGTGGAATCCATCCCATATTGTTCAGCCAGTTTAAACGGGAATAGTAGATTCCAATCCTTATCCTCTATAAAATTTACTCTTAATTCTAACTAAAAAGAATATTAAAAAATGACTAAAAATATGTACAAATTATGTTTTTTGGACACTCTATGTACGTAAATTTATAAACTTCTATTTATTTTTTATATGAAAATTGTATTAAAAGATAGTTTTGTAAAAAATTTAAGTATGAGAAGAGGGAGGGAAAGGGGAGAGGGAGGGCTAGGAATTAGTTTGAAAAAGAGAAAAGGGAGATTTGAAAAGGGAAAATTGAGCCTTTTGTTTTAATCTTTGATTGAAAATAGAGAAATATTAATCCTTGAATTAATATATAAATGTTACATTGATAAAAAAAAAATATAAATGTTACTATCAAGCTATATGTATAAAACCAATTATATATATTTTTTGAAAACTATATATGTAAATAAATTTATAAAATTATTTTTATTTTAATATAAAAGTGTTGTATTAAAAGATCATTTTGTAATAAAAGGTAAGTGTGAGAAGAGAGGGGGAAGGAGGGAGTGAGAGAGGTAGAGAAAGAGAGAGAGGTTGAATGGATTTGAAGTAAAATTTTTATCTTAGCCTTGTTTATTTTTCTAAAAAAGTTAGTTTTTTTTATAAAAAGATTAGCTTTTAAGTTATACTATTTTGTTTCTTAAAAAAGATAACTAACGTTTTTTTAATCTTATAATCTAAAAAAAAGCTTATACATATTTTAAATACCATAACTTTTTTTTAAAATTAAAATTATTATAATACTCTCAATTAAAAAAGTCAACTTTCTTCTCAAAAACAAAAAAAAACTGTACTAATATCTCAAATACTACAATTTAAAAACAAAAAATAAGAACAAATTAGCTATTTTAATAAAAAACAAAAAAACTACTATAAAAAATTATTTCAAATACTTTAATTTTTTTAAAAAAAAACTAAACATATTAAAAATTAAGCTTTTTTAGATATCCTAAACAGTCCATTAATCATGGATTAAAAAAATATCAATCTTTCAGCTAATACATAAATATCAACATCAAAGTTCTGTTATACAATAAATAGACATATGCCGGAAAGCACATCCCTAACATTATCCTCTCTCTCCTCGTTTGCTTCTCTCTTTGACCAAAAAAAAAAAAAACACTCTTGTCAAAAATTTATTTGATACTTTTAAAATAACATATGACATTATTTATATGCTATTTTTTATAAATAAAAATATTTTAAATATACTAAATAAGTTATATTTTTTCTTCTATATATTTAATAAATATGAATCATCTGTATCATTTAAAATATTTTTCGCTTCATTGTTAAGTAAGAACAATGCACAAGTAATATATACTACTTAGTGATAATAAATACTCCCCAGTCCTCTCTCTCCATCTCTACCAGTTTCAAAACTCATTCCTTCCTCTATCAAAGCTTTCACACACTGCCATTAAAACCCACTATTCTATTTACCCAAGCTAATATTGTTGAAAAAATAAGTATAATAGAAGTAGAAAAATAGTAATTAAATAAGATTTTGAGACATGAATAATCACTTTCTTTAATATAAAATTTGCCTCCACTCATTTCGAGTTTGCTACAGGATTCTTAACAAATCATCTCCAGAATACAACAAAATATTGGATTCAATAAATAGCAATTCTGAAAGAAATCTTAAAATTGCTCAATTTACTGAAACAAAAAGAAGGATGAATAAGGAAATGAAAAGTAAGTAAAATCTGAAAATTGATCATATATTTATAAAATGTTAGAAATACAATTAAGGTTACACATTTTCAAAAGGTTGCATCTTTTTATATGACAGTTAAAATCGTTTTTGACGGTTGAAAAAAAAACATAATAAAAATTTAAATATTTTTAACAGTAAAAAAAAAGGATAACAATCTAGTGCTTCTCGCTAGTACCAAATAAATTTACACCACTAATGCGCCACTTTGCACCCGTAGTCCGCGCATCATATCTATTTTATTACTTATTAAATTTAATTTATCTAAAATGCATCTATTTATATTCACAAAAAAAAGTTTGGTATTCTTTCGACAACACATTTTTCAAATAAAAAATACATTTTTTCTTCTCACATTCATTACAACTTATATATATAACAAATACTAATATCTTTACAGCACACATTTTTCAAATAAAAAATGCATTTTTTCTTCTCACATTCATTACAACTTATATATATATATATATAACAAATACTAATATCTTTACAGCAGGCCTCTTTTCCGCAACACTGCAACCGTTGCACTTGAAAAATTATTCGGTATTCTAAGAGCAAGGTCACATGGTGCTCCAATACTTTTAAGGACGGCACGATCGATAATGTGGCCTTTGTATGTAGGAGTGGATCGACCCGGTCATGTAATGCCCAAAGACACGAGCATCACCACGTGGCCTTGCCCTTGGAGCACCGAACCATCACTCATTGCACCTAGTGCAGGCGTCATTGCAGCGCCGCCGGATGCAACTGTTGTGCACGTGGCAGCGCCGCAGTCATCGCAACTTTGCGAGCGGAAAGATGGCAGCAAAGCCATTTTAGGGCAGAATTTTTTTGTTGCTCAAGAGAGGTATATAAGTTGTTGCTACCACTTTAATTACTGTTTCTATCTTTTCTTCTCTTTTCTATTCTCTGTTTCTTCTTCATAACTTCATGAAACTGAAAATACTCATTAAAGCCATCGTAACTACTCCCCCCCCACTCCCACTTAATTCCAATTTGAAACTTCTTAATTAGGCCCAGTATGGTGGCAACTGGCTTTAAATTGACTTTAAGTCAAATTTTTTATTTTTTTGTTTAAAGTTTAGAATGTCAAAAAGTCAAAAAGTCTTATTATTTTTTTGTTTAAAGTTTAAAATGTCAAAAAGTCTCGTTTTACAACTTAAAAATTTTTAACCTTTTTGTTTTTTTACATATTTTTTTTAAAATTATCATAACTTTAATATACAAATTCATTTTTCTATAAAAATTATATTTTTAAAATGTATTCGTCAAAATTTATCAAAGAAAATATAAAATTATTTAAAAATAAATTTTAAACGATTATAGCAACTTTAAACAATTTTTTACTTTTTGATTTAAAATTATTTTAAATTTTTGATTTAAAATCACCACGTACCTTTTCTAAACAAACTTTTGGCTAGTGACTTTAAATAAAAATATGACTTAAAACTAAATTGACAAACGAGGCTTAAATGTGCAACTCATCATCAAGGTCACCTTCGTTACCCTTTCAAAAAACTGCATCAAATAAGTTTGAACAGTTTACCAAAATAAATAAAAGCTTTAAATTAAGCATTCTTTCAAAACAAAACAAAAAATCATTGTGCGTATTTACCCATTGAACAAATTTGTTGCAATCCTTATATACCCAATTCAAAAGCCTCGAATTGATTGTAATACAGAGACCGAGACCTCGTTTGTCAACCGGTTTTAAGTGTTTTTTTTTTCAAAGTCAAAAAGTGATTCAAGCTTCATTATTTAATCTCAACTTATAGTCTTTTTGTTTTTTTTTTTTACATAAAATACATTTATATATTTTTTAGAAATATTATAATTTTTATTATACATATTTATTTTTTTATAAAAAATTTATTTTTAAAATTTATTCATCCAAATATATCAAACAGGATTTATATTGAATTTAAAATTACATAAAAATAAATCATAAAAAATTATAACAACTTTTTTTAACTTAAAATTTTTCTCTTTTTTATTTTTTTGCCTTAAAATGATTTTAAGCTGAAGATTTTTAACTTATTGCTTTTGGCTTAAAATTAACCCTATTATTTATCAAAAAAAAAATTTATTTATTTGACTTAAAACGACTTTAACTAAAAAACACATAACTTAAAAAAAAATTGCCAAACGAGGCCAGAATCAACAATGCTAAAGATACATTACGTTACATCTCATATATATTCTAGTTTATAGATACAAATTTGATAGGCTTTATGCCAATACTTTAATATAGAATTCATTAAATTTGTATCTATATAATAAAATATGATAAAATTAACAAAACTTATAGCTATAAAGTGTCAATCAATAACGAGCAACGCTACATACACTTTATGTTACACTTCTTATTTTACTTTACAGCGAAACCTACCAAAATTGTCTCTATAAAATAAAATATGAAGTATAATGACCATATTTGGACAAATATTATTTATTAACTTATTGGTTTATTTTTACTTATTTTAGTTTAAAACCTAAAATTTAAGTTCTTGACTTATTTTTGTTTATTTTTGTTTATTTTAAATTTTTTAAATATTTTTATTACATTTTTTTATTTTTTTTGTTCACCTAAATGAGAATAGTTTAAAATGTATAATAATTTAACTAAAAAAAAAATTTCATTAAAAACAAAATTTTTTACAAATAAACCAATAAAACAAATTCAATGGTTCAAAACCAATATAGAGTATACATAAGTTTTTCTCCGTCAACGCTTGAAACTCAAGAGTTAAACTTAGCCATAAACTTTGAGAGCTAAACTTACCCATAAATTAATTTTCAAAAATTAATGAAAGTATACATAAACTTACTCAAAAAACATGAAATTATAAGTCTATTAAAGCTACCACGTGACACTACCTCACAACATGAGTCGGCGGTTTTCCTTCTACAACCATGACCATCCCATAACTTAACTACGTTACCGTCAAGCACCATCAAGTCCTGATGACGGTACCATTCCATATCCCCCATTCTCATTCTCAACGTTCTCTTCCAACCCTCACACCAATCCTCTTCACCGCCACCCTCACCAACCTCTTCGGCCGACGACAACTCTCCTTCACCGGCATCCTCGTAATAAACGGTGAACTTCCCTCTGGTCGTTTCCTCCTCCACCGCTCGAGCGGCCCTCGCCGTTTCCTCTGCCGTAGTATCCACCGCTCGAGCGGTCCTCGCCGTTTCCTCTGCTGCAGTATCCACCGCTCGAGCGGTCCTTGCCGTATTCGTCTTCGAAGCAGTTCCCTGATGACCACCCACAACCTCCTCCTTCTCATCGACAAGATTCAATAGCATCATCCGCGGCGGCGGCGGAGACCCATCAGGATTCCGACCACGTGTTTCAGATTCCGCCGCGCCACCACCAGTACCGGCGGAGGCTCTGATCCTCCAGAAACTAATCGCCGCCGCCGTCGTCGTCATCACGGCGACCCAAGCCCATATATTATAATTCGCCGCCGCCAAGAATCCAAAACTCAGGTTATTGAAGGCCAAGGCTTCAACCGGAGAATCCAAGGCATTCATCTTCTCTCTCTCTCTCTCTCTCAAATTCTTGTCTTCTTTTGTGTAATTGTAGTCGTGCATTTGGCTAGGTGAGAGTGAGGAGATTATGTAGAGACATGAGAAAAAAGATGAGCCATTGGATCTGAAAATCATCAAATTGGTGTGATAGGATCTACTCTAAAGATGCCAAGAATCAACTCTCAAGATGCTAGATAGATCCAATTATCCAACATATGCACCAAATTTGGAGATGGAAAATGCTATTTGAAATCATAATAGTCAGATAAAAGTGAATTTTGATCATTCATTTGTATTCAGAATAAATGGATGATGGAGATTTAATTGCTGTTAATAATCTGTAGTTAATATTGGCCTTCGGGCAAAATGTGCTTATTTTGTTTTTTTTTTGTTTTTTTTATTAATTTTTTTAATTTTTGACTAAATTTTTTTATTTTTTCAAATCGCTGAAATGAACTCAAAAAAATAAAGATGAAAAAAATTCACTAAAGATGAAAGTAAGCAACATTCGATTTTGCTTATTGGCTTCTTTTTTTTTTGTTTTTTTTTTAATTTTTTTTATATTTTGATCAAAAAAATTTATTTTTTCGACTCGTCTCAATAAGAGAAGTTTAAAAAGTATAATAGTTTAACTAGGACTCCGTTTGTTTTGACGTAAAATATTTTTAGATAAAATATTTTACTTATCTTTTATTATTTAGTTGATA
Source organism: Heliamphora exappendiculata (assembly GCA_034768845.1). Taxonomy (NCBI): domain Eukaryota; kingdom Viridiplantae; phylum Streptophyta; class Magnoliopsida; order Ericales; family Sarraceniaceae; genus Heliamphora; species Heliamphora exappendiculata. Next base: position 25,429 of record JAOTRH010372291.1, on the reverse strand, counting down.
ATACTTATGAAAAATAGTTTTTTTAATAAAATATTTTACCTCATTTGATCAAATTTGACTTATAAAAAATTAACTCGTAAGTTAATTTTGTAATTCAGTCTTTGCACACATTTACCCAATTCCTTTACCAAATTTTCTTCGTTGAAATTTTTTTTCAAATGTTAATCAAATACCAAAAAATACAAGTAAAAAAAATTATTTTTACAAAATTATTTTATATGTAAAATATTTTTCACGGTAAAATATTTTATGTCGAAATAAACGGAACCTAAATAATAAAAAAAAATTCACTAAAAATAAAAAATTTCCGACAAAAAATATGTTAATAAATTAATAAACAACTTTTTAGGAATTGAGGACCATTACTATTTGGAGGTAAGATATGAAATGCACCGATTTGGCTGGGGAGAAATTATTGAGTGGTAGGCACCTCGTCAATAGGTTAATGTGGTTTTTGTTTTTCCAATTAATAATTTATTTTGAACTTAAAATAGATTTATTTTGATAACTTATGTTGTTCATTGTATTATGTTTGATGTATAAATTATATATACAAAAAAATTAAATTGATAATCAAATATTATAAAATGTTTAGACAAATTATATTTATTTTTAAAATAATAAAATGAACAACTCAAATTATTAAAATATATCTATTTTAAATCAAAATTTTAGAAAAAAAAAAAACACCGTTAACAAACAACTCAGTGCTAGCTTATTTGTTAATGGTATTTTTTTTTTTTAATCATAAAAAAAATAATTTAACAAAATTTTAAAGTGGCTTAAAAAATGAAAGTTTTTTTTTTGTCTATAAGGATTTCAAGTCAAACAGTAATAAGGCAATATATATTAAGTGGTTTTAAGCTAAAAGAAAGTTATGGAATTTTTTTATTTTTATATAATTTTATATTCAATATAAATCTTATTTTATAGATTCGAATGAGTAAGTTTTAAAAATATAATTTTTTATTAAAAATAAATAAATATGTATAATAAAAATTATGATATTTTTTAAAATATATAAAAGTATTCTTAATTAATAAGAAAAAAAAAAGTTAAAAGCCATTACACAAAAAAGCTAAAAGCTTGGCTCTTTTGAAATTTTTTTTTTTACTTTTTTGAATTATCTCGATAAAATAAACTAAATAAATAAATAAAAATTATTAAAAGATAATTTTTTTACTAAAAACAAAAATAAGCGACATAAATTTGGTTTATTGACTTATTTTGTCTTATTTTTGTTTTTCTAAATCTTTTATATTTTGATTAAAAAAATTAATAATTTGGTTCGTCTCAATGAGTTAAAAAATATAATTAATCGATTAAACGCTAATAAAATTTATCAAGGATAAAAATAAGTAAAATAAAATAAATAAGTAAATAATTATCCCAAATGGAACCATTCTCTTCTCCACCCACATAAGTCACCATTAACAGAAAAATCATTTATGGTCTACATTACAACTGCGTGCATACCATATATCTGTTCAGTAGAAGCTTCATAAGTTATAACAACGTTCTTTCATAACTCTTTCAATTCATCAACTAAGGTGACATTGATAGGAATTACCTTAATATCTCCAAAATCTTATCAAAAAAATTATTTCTTCACTTATATTCAACTTTTACCTGTAACATCTAAATGACAAATGATAACAAAGTATCTGAGTTTTTGTAGCATGGGTACAAGATATGTTAGGAGACCTCTAATAGTTTTTCATAATTTCGCACATTATTTCACTTTAGGATATCATTCTCCATATAAGTTCATCTATAATGGTCCTCTATCAAGTCATGATATTTATCCTGGTCCTCATTGTATTCATTCACATTCTCATTTTGCTCATTGTGTTGTAAAGCTTTCCCGTTTTGTAACCACATGGTGCTTTAAAGATACTGTCATCCCACTTATGAGCTGATGAGCTTTCATGATATTATATTGGTGCTTATAAAATATACAACAATTGATACATGAACACTTGAAGGAGGATAAAAGTTATGAGCCTAAAACCCAACCCAAACACAATCCCACTAAGAAGGCCAGCCCAAGACAGGCTGCTCCAATACTCGAGGAAGCCCGGACAACTAGTTGTTCGAACCATACAAGTTCGGTCCACCCCATAGAGGGGGAGCCCAGACCAATAAGGCCCATGTCAGCCCCCTAAAATGAAAGGATAAGTTTCCATCCTTGATACGATTAGATCGGATCTGCATGGATGAAAACAAATCAGAAGCACGTCAGGATAGGAAAGGATCGCGGAGAATCAAGAGGCAGAATCTTAGGAGGATTCAGCCTCATGGGGGTTCAACCCCTATAAAAAGAAAGACACTCTCAACCTACAGGTACGCAATTCTTAGCCCAACTCTTGTCTAGAAACCTTTTAGAGAGATATATAGCTTAAGCGTCAGAGTGCCTCCTGATCACACCCGTCCGAAAGGTGCTAACGGTGCTCTCTTCCTCGTAGGAGTTCGGGGACGGAGAAAGGAGCTTCTAGTGAGTTCGGCGGTGAGGAGCTTGGCCCATATTCTGTTCGGGGTCTTCAGTACTGGGCCAATTAACTGGGCCCTGATTGTGCCGAACGAACCTCCAGTTTGTAACGCGCACAATTTGGTGCCGTCCATGGGAACGACGATCTTAAACCAACGGCATCATGAGCCAAACTCCGACGGGATTCACTTGAAGTCATACCAGGGGATATCCCCAAAAGATCCATACATGTCATTCCAGAAAGGCCAAGGGCCCCCAGAATCTCTTCAGAAGTACGAAGGCGTAGGGACAACGCCTCACACAATGGAAGACAACTGCGATACTCAACTACCAGTTCCAGAGGGAACGGCCCCCTCCTCCATCTTCAAGAGAGATGGGGAGACTAGAAGAAAGACTGGCCAGACAAGATAAGATCATCAACAATCTAGAAGAAAGAATGGAGCAACGTGACAGAGAGATCGATGAACTCACGCAACTTATCCAAGGGCAAGACGGTCGAAGAGAACCACGCGTAAGGCAAAGAAAAAGTCCTGAGCAAGAGAAGACCGAGCACAGTCCAGCGTCCTACAACCTAAATCACCCTTAGAGGCGGAGGCACAAAGAACCTGAGGTAAGCCTAAGAAGTTCTAAAACTGTCAAAAAAGAATCAGTTTAGCCAAGTCACGAAAGGGTTGCTCGGGTCGAACTAGATCCAAATCAAAATCTACGATTCTAGTTGGAAAGAATGATAGATTCTCGATTACAGCATGGCAATGGCCGAACAACCCAGGACGTGGCAAGGAGGGCCCTTGAACAGATCTCAGCGTTGCCGTTGGCCGAAGTCATAGAGAATGCTGATCCACGTCGCAAGTTCTCTCCACCAAAGTTTGAGATGTACGACGGAAAAACAAATCTAGTGAGCCATATTCGGCAGTACGGACAAGCAATGGCACTCTGAAGTGGTAAGATGCACTCCTTTGCCACATGTTCCCATCCAACTTGAGGGAGACAGCCCTCAGTTGGTTTCACAAATTACCACCACGTTCCATAGCAAATTGACAGCAACTGGCTGAGTCTTTTACTGCTCGATTTATCACCAACAGTAGGCAGCCGAAGAGTTTTGACACGCTACTGGCCCTATGAAAGAATGATGGAGAGACAATTCGAGAGTATGCTCGGTGATACTGGGAGACTTACAATGAGATCGAGGACTGCAGCAAACAACTTGTTGTGGCATCATTTAAGATAGGACTACCTCCCCAGAGTCGTTTGAGACTATCCCTCACTAAAAAGGTCATTTCCATAATGTCCGAACTGATGGTGAAGATAGAGCAGCATGCAAAGCTGGGGGAAGACATAAGTCAGGTCGAACAAAGTGTGGCCTCGGTTAAATAGCCTGAGAAGAGGGATAAAGGCAGAAAAGACCAGAAGTCCAGGAAGAAGTCCCAGGAGAAGAAGGAGTCAGTGGCTTACCAGGCCCTGCAAACGATATTCAAGGAGCCCCTGCACAAGCTCTTGGACCAGATCAAAGACAAGCCCTATTTCCAATGGCCTCCGAAATTGATGGAAGATCCGAACAGACGCGATCAGAAGAGGAAGTGCCATTATCATCGAGATCATAGCCATCTGACTGGAGAATGCAGAACCTTCAAAAGGCACTTAGAGAACTTGGTGCAAGCTGAGCACCTGCTGGAATTTATAGATGCCGAGAAGACTGCTCGGGAAGAGAGAAATCGTGAACTGAACCAAAGGCCCGAGCAAAGAGATTCTCTCATTGGTGTTGTAAAGATGATCCATGGCACAGTTGAGCCCATCACTCGATCAGTTATTCGGCACCAGGCAAGAACCATGGCACATTCCATGAAGGTGGACAAGGGCAAACGGCGAAGAACAGAAGGAGACTCCGGCCAAGGCGAGGTCAAGGGAATTAGTTTCTCAGAGGAGGACCTCGAAGGAATACATCGGCCTCACAATGATGCCTTGGTTTTAACGCTGCGCATTGCCAACTACAATGTAATGCGAGTGCTGGTAGACCAAGGAAGTTCGGTGGACATCATGTACTATAGCCTGTTCCAGAAGCTGGGGCTAAAAGACTCTGCACTTAAAAGATGCATAACACCCTTGATTGGTATCGACACAGACCCAGTATGGCCAGTTGGAAGGATCACAGTACCAGTAAAAGCAGGACCCATAACGGTAAACACTGAGTTCTCAGTTATTAATCAACCTTCTACTTATAATGCAATTGTAGGTAGAACATGGATTCATAGTATGGGAGCAGTACCCTCAACCTACCATCAATCCCTAAAGTTTCAAGTTGGCCAAGAGGCAGTTGAGATCAAAAGAGACCAACACGCAGTGAGACAGTGTTTCCTAGCAACATTGAAGAGCCCCGAACAATATCCAGAAGTAAAAACTGTCGAGATGGAGGAAGGCCCAACAATCTATGATTATAGCCGAACAGTCGAAGAGAAAGTGGTTAAAGACCTAAAGAAAGTCATTATTACCCCGGAGGACCCAGATCGATTCTTCTTGCTCGGAACTAATATCGCCGAACAAGAGGAGACTGGTCTGGTGGAATTTCTAAAGAAGAACAAAGAGGTCTTTGCATGGACACCATACGAGATGTCAGGGATAGATCCCGAAGTAATCAGCCACCAGTTGAACGTGGACCCCCAAAGAAAGTCGGTGATGCAGAAGGCCCAAAAATCGACCCCACAACGTACATATGTAGCGGTGGAAGAGGTTCAGAGGCTAAGAGAGGCAGGTGCCATTAAAAAGGTCCACTACCCAACTTGGTTGGCAAACACTGTAATGGTGAAGAAGAAGGATGGAAAGTGGCGAGTCGGTGTTGACTTCACTGATCTAAACAAGGCCTACCCCAAGGATTATTTTTCATTACCCCGAATAGATCAGCTCGTCGACTCAACGGCTGGACATGAACGATTGAGTTTCTTGGATACATACAAGGGATACCACCAGATAGCCATATATCCTTCGGACATGGAGAAAACATCATTCATCACTCCTAAATGAATCTACTGCTATAAAGTGATGCCATTTGGGCTGAAAAATGCCAGAGCCACCTATCAACGACTAGCAACCAAGATGTTCGGGGGATTGATCGGCAAGACTATAAAAGTTTACATAAACGATATGGTTGTTAAAACCAAGCGTCCGAAAAACCACCTAGACGATCTAAGGAAGACATTCGAAGTCCTCAAGGCCTATGGATTTAGGCTTAACACTTCGAAGTGTGCCTTTGGGGTAAGTTTGGGTAAATTCCTTAGCTTCCTAGTAACCCACAGGGGGATAAAGGTGAATCCCGAATAGATTTCAGCCATACAAAACCTAAAAAGCCCACATAATGTAAAAGAGGTCCAAAAGTTGACAGAAATGGCTGCAGCACTCAACCGCTTCATTAACCGGGCATCTGATCGGTGCTACCCATTCTTCAAAGCAATAAAGAGGGAGAACCAGTTCATGTGGGACAAAGAAAGTGAGGAGGCACTTGTTGAACTGAAACAGTACCTCTCCTCGCCACTGTTGTTATCAGTGCCGAACGATGGTGAGACTCTGTTTTTGTACCTGGCAGTGTCTAGTCGGGCTGTTAGTGTAGTTCTTCTGAGGATAGAAGACAAGGTCCAGAAGCCAATCTACTACGTGAGCAAGGTCCTTCTTGACCTAGAGACAAGGTACCTGCAATTAGAGAAGCTTGCACTAGCCCTGGTCGTTGCCTCTCGCAAGTTCATCTACTACTTCAGAGCTCATCCGATCAAGGTAATCACCGAACACCCTCTTCAAGCATTACTTCATAAGGCTGACTTTTCAAGAAGAATAGTGAAATGGGTTGTGGAGCTTGGGGAGCACGGCATCAGTTTCATCCCACGAACGGCCATAAAGGGCCAGGTACTGGCAGATTTCATCTTTGAGTTCAACCAGGAGGATTTATCGGCTAAAACTAGGGGAAGAGCACCGAACAAAATATCGGCCATCCCAAGGATACTTGGAGGCTGTATGTGGATGGCTCATCATGCCAGAAAGGAGCAGGAGTAGGGATTGTGCTATACGACCTAGAAGGGATCCTCATCGAGAAGGCTATTCGGCTTGATTTCCAAACCACCAACAATGAAGCTAAATATGAAGCCCTATTGGCTGGACTTCAAGATGTCAGAGAGCTGAAAGCCCAAAAAATTAAAGTATTTTGTGACTCCTAGTTGGTGGTGAATCAATTCAACGGGGAATACACCGCCAGGGAAGAAAGAATGCGTTCATATGTTCTGTTGGCACAACAACTAGCAAAAGACATCCCAAGCTGTGAGATTATCCAGCTTTCTTCGAGAGAAAATAGCCATGCTGTCTCTCTGGCGTGCTTAGCATCAACTGTCAACTCTGAAGAGAAAATGGTGATTTTGATGGAAGTCCTCCAATACCCAACCATAATCAACCACAAGGAGAAGCCGATCTACTATTCGGTGCTAGGCCCAAGTTGGATGGATGCCATAAACGATTACTTAGTGAAGGACATACTCCCACTTGATCAAAAGGAAGCACGAATGATGAGAAAAAAAGCAGCTAGGTTCTGGGTCTCTAGTTCGGGGGACCTATACAAAAAGTCCTTCACTGGGCCTTACCTGTATTGTGTCCTTCCGAACAAAGTTCAGGATCTATTGTTCGAAATTCATGAAGGAATTTGTGGCAGCCACATAGGAGGACGGTCTCTGGCTCACCGAGCCATTTCCCAGGGCTACTGGTGGCCGTATATGCAAAGAGACGCAGAGCAATACATCCAGAAGTGTGAGAAATGTTAGCGATTTAGTCTAAATATACACGTTCCAGCCGAAGACCTTTCCCCACTCACTAGCCCATGGCCCTTTTATCCAGTGGGGATATGACATCGTGGGTCCCTTTCCAAAGGCCACAGGCAATAGGAGATACCTCATTGTTGCCACGGATTACTTCACCAAATGGGTAGAGGCCGAGCACCTGGCCAACATCCGAGATGTCGATGTAAAGAGGTTCACGTGGAAAAGCATCATCACCCGATTTGGCATTCCACGAGAAATTATCTCCAACAACGGTACCAAGTTTGACAGCACCCTATTCAAGAATTTTTGTTCGGGACTAGGGATCAAGAATTACTTCTCTACCCCAACATACTCACAGAGTAATGGGTAGGCAGAGGCCACAAACAAGACCATCATCGATGGATTGAAACAAAAGGTTGGACGAAGCTAAAGGGAGATGGGTCGAAGAACTCCCTTCAATCCTGTGGACTTACCAAACTACTCTAAGGAGATCTACAAGTGAAATCCCCTTCTCCCTAGCCTATGGGGTAGAGGCAGTAATACCACTGGAAATTGGATTACCAACAATCCGAACAGAAGTCAGTACTCTCGAAGCTAATGATAAAACATTAGCCTTGGACTTAGATTTAGCCGAAGAACGAAGGATGATGACAACCATTAAATTGGCAGCCTATCAGCAAACCCTTGCCAAAAGGTACAAGAAGAGGGTGAAGCACCGTGAGTTCGAAGTGGGAGACTTGATCCTAAGAAAAGTGCTTGGTTATATGAGGGACCCTGGCTAAGAAAATTTGGGTCCGAACTGGGAGGGCCCGTATAAATAACTTCCAAGGCTGGCACTGGAGCATACCACCTTGAAGACATGAATGAAAAAATAGTTCCTAGGCCGTGGAATGCAAACAATCTTCGCAAATTTTACTTTTAATCTTCTAGTTTTTTGTAAATTTTCATTATTGATAATAAAACGCCGTTGTTTGGCATGAACTTTTTCCTTTACTTTTAGAAGTTTTTGTCACTCGATCTTCTTGACAAAAACTTGGGGGCAAACCCTGAGGGTAAATGTCTCCAGCAGGCTAAGTTCAAAGTTCATTCGAACTGAATTACCACTTAGTATGGATGTCATTCCCATACTTAGGATGTTTGAGCCCTAAAAAAATGGCTAAGTTTGAAATTCATCCGAACTGAATTACCCTTAGTATGGATGTCAATCTCATACTTAGGATGTTTGAGCCCTAAAAAAAAGGCTAAGTTTGAAATTCATCCGAACTGAATTACCCCTTAGTATGGATGTCAATCCCATACTTAGGATGTTTGAGCCTAAAAAAGCTAAGTTTGAAATTCATCCAAATTGAATTAACCCTTAGTATGGATGTCAATTACATAGGATGTTTGAGCCTAAAAAAAAGACTAAGTTCGAAGTTCATCCGAACTGAATTACCCCTTAGTATGGATGTCATTCCCATATTTAGGATGTTTGACCCTAAAAAAAAGGTTAAGTTCGAAATTCATCCGAACTGAATTAACCCTTAGTATGGATGTCAATCCCATACTTCGGATGTCTGAGCCTAAAAAAAAGTCTAAGTTCGAAGTTCATCCGAACTGAATGAACCCTTAGTATGGATGTTAATCCCGTACTTAGGATGTTTGAGGCTAAAAAAAGGCTAAATTCGAAATTCATCCGAACTGAATTACCCCTTAGTATGAATGTCAATTCTATACTTAGGATGTTTGAGCCCAAACAGGTTAAGTTCGAAGTTCATCCGAACTGAATTAGCCCTCAGTATAGATGGTACTCCCATACTTAGGATATTAAAACCTAAAAAACTAAGTTCGATGCATATCCGGACTGATCCATCCTTCAGTGTGGATGATAACCCCACACTTAGGACAGTTAAGCTTAAAAAGCTAAGTTTAGAATTATGTTCGAACTATTTGGGCTCTCTGTATGGAAGTCCATCAAAGACAAAGTGCAACTAAGGAGACCAAGGCAAAACAAATAAAAAACGAAGGTTTTTGTCATTGGTAAAAGAGGGACTGAAACCCTCGAAGCTACAAGTTCAAGCCCTGAAGGGCAATAACAAAATAATCAAGAGGAAAATGCTCCTAAGGGGCGGCTAAGAAGTCTTCTGTTATTTCAACGGGGGTCACCACTTCCTCGGTAGCAGTAGGGGCAGCTACGACCGCCTCAACTTGGTCTTGCTTTGCAGCGACAACCCCGACCTCCCCAACTTCTTCCTCTTTCTCCACTTGCTTACTGGGCAAGGGGACCTTAGTGTATAAGGGAGAGGTGGTTTCAACCCCAGCTGCTTGAAGTGCCGCCTCCCATGTAGTGGCGAAAATAATATCTTGAAGTTTGGGGATCTACCCCTTGTAATTCTCCATCGCCTCAATGACCCCCTCGGCATAGGCCTTCTCGCTTGCAAGAGCCAGTTATGATATTACGTGTGTAATTCCAAGAGAGGTGGTGAATTGGGTATTTAAAATTTTAGATTAAAAAATATAAGTATATAATCTTTAGCTCACAAAAATATTACTTATTTAAATCACAAATAAATTTGTTTTAAATTTATAACCAAAAAATTTGTGTTGAAATATTTAAGAACAAGCGTATACAATGTTTGAACTTCTTGTTAATCAAATACAACACATTAAAGTATATCTTTTAAGTTTAATATATTTTTAATATAACTTCTAAAATTTAAACACAAATATATTTGAAATGAACAATAAAAAGACTTTAGCACAAATAAGGATACTAATTCTTAAAATCCTTTTAGTTTGAAGAAAACAATACTTAAAACTTCTTTGAAGAACTTAAAACTCAAATATAGCTTGCAAGAAAACTTTTAAATATATTCCCTTTTTTATTAAAGTACATGACTAATATTAATATGCAAGTTTAGCTTCTTGTATGAAGAATAAAGCATAAATAAACAAAACCCTTTTATTAGATGAATCAAAGTACGAGTATAAAGATAAGTTAAAACTTTTTGATTACTAGATTTAATGCTTTTTTTATCCTAAGAAATGATAATATAAGAACAAAAACAGTGGTGCAACAAAAATTAATAGTATGATAAAGAAAATATAAAGTAAAGCACGAATGAAGATGACACCACGATTTTTACAAGGTTCGGCGCAACGGTCTACGTCCTTACCTTAAACAAACCGTTATGAGGACTTTTACTACCTCTCCTTTAATAGGCGAATGAGGCTCTCTTCTTAGTCTAGGCGGAGTAGCCTCTCTTGATAATGTATCATTCTCAAGTTAACTTAATCCTTGTAGGCGAATTAGTTTCTTTTGAGAATCACCTTTCTCAAATACAAATCAACAAGAAGAATGATATGAGAGTCTACAAAGAACGCTCTTTGGATGAGCAAATAAGTACAACAAATAAAACGATGAAACTCAATGAGAATACTAAATGATTTTTCTTTCAAAAAAGTGTATGAAAAGCTAAAAAATTGAAGAGTAATGAAGTAATAGAGTAACAGATGTTTGAGAGGCTTTGGATGAGTAAAACAATAGCACAAGGCCTCTATTTATAGGCTCCAAAAATCAACTATCCATTGGGCTAAATATAGAATTGTCAAACTAGCCGTTTTCAGAAAATTTCAAATTTAAGCATGTTTGGTCGACTGAAGAGACTCATTCGGTCGACTGAACTCCTCTTCGATCGACTGAACTCCAAGATTCGGTTGACTGAACTGTTGTGGATCTGAAAATATATTTTTGGTAGCCCATTCAGTCGACTGGTTACAGTGCCTCAGTCAACTGGATCATTAAAATTTTAGATTTTTATTTTTTAAAAAATTTTTAATCATTATTTGTTTTGAAAAAATATTTTTATCATTTTTAAGATTTTTATGAGTTTCAAAGTAATAATCAAGAGATAATGAGAATGTACAATGATCCTAACAAGATGAAATTTATAACATGTTCTTTAAGTCTTCAATGTCTCAATCCTTTTTGCATTTATTCCACAAAAACTTGTCGCCAAACAATCTTGATTTTGAAATTATGAGTCATGGCTTCCATAGTATATCCTGAATTGTGCTAAATGTATATTTCCTGTAAACAAACTCAATTTGCACAATTAGATATATAAGTTTGTTATCATCAAAATTCGGTTATTCAAGCCTTGTTAGGCCAACAAGTTCAGCCTCAGCATTATCGAGCTGGGGCTGGGTAGCCAGGAGCTGCTCCTCCTTCTCCTTTAGATGGCCCTTCAGGGCAGTCTCCATGATTTCCAGTTCGGAGACCCTGGCCTTGGCAGCGTCGGCAATCTTGGTCTTCTCCCATAGGCTGGCTTCTAGTTTGCTCACCTACTTAAGGTAGTTGAAGTTGGCTTGGCAGAGTTTTGCCAGTTCCCCTTCTTGCGCCTCGACGCGTTCCACCATCGCCATCATGCGCTGTAGGCTTTGGTGGAAGAAATACCAAACGGGATTAGTTAAGACAAAAGCAAGACCGAATAGAAATGACAAGCCAAATGTAGAGTACCTGGATGAAATGACGAATGGTGGATCTGACTAGCTTTTCATGAGGAAGCTTTCTGACTTCCTCTATATCCACTGGCAGGAGCAGTGCCTTGGAAAGACCGAAGGCAGTTTCGACGGACCCTGCCTTGTCCTCAATAGTGATAGGTTGGCCACCCTTGGTCAGAACAGGGGTCCATGGTTCGGGGGCTTCCGTGCCCTCAGCGATCACCTTTTCCTTTCCTTTACATTTCTTGCCTTTCTCCTTCTCTGGTTCCTTCACTTTTGTGCATTTAGACACCTTGGTCGTCTCCTCAACCTCCGCCCCCACAGTTTTCTTCAGCATCTTGGAAACAAGAGCTGCCTCAGTAGAAAGCTCAGCTGCCAGATCGGTGGCTTTGGCTTTCCGAATACCTTCCACTGACGTTGCAGTAGCAATCTTCTTCTTCGGGCCTCCGAGTGTCAAAAAAATCAGTCAGGTCAATAGGGGGGATCTCTTTTTAGCCATTTCTTCAATTTGAGCAAGATCTGAGGAGTCCGCCGAAGAAGATGATGATGAAATGGAAATTGTGTACCTCGAGGAAGAAGGCCCAGGTTTGTCTGATATGAGGGAGGGTTGAGCAATCATTACTTGCCTCTCTGCTCGAGTAAATGGCAAAACAATTGCCTCAGGCACGTCAACTGTCGTCAAAGCAGGGGCAGTAGTTCGCACTCCGAATGTGCTTAGGTGGATGAAGCTTCTGTTCGTAGGGCTGTACTTGAGCAAGATATGAGTAGCTCTTCCAAGGCCTTTCTGTTCAGAAAGACCTTTGTATGCCCAGACCTTTCTCAAATCGTCTATATGGACACCTGGAAAAGGCCCACGAGCTTAGTTGTTTGCTACTTCACTTACACTGAACAAGGAAACAAGTAAAAATTTGGATAAAGAAGAAGTTTAAGTGGGAAATAAAAACAAACAGATGGTGATAGGAACTACCAGGGCTGAGTCCATCTCTCCGAAGAACCGTGAAGATGCCATGCTCCTCATTGGAACCAAACTCAAAGTTCCTGGTGATATAGAGGAAGTCGTCATCGACGTCCTTCCCCAAATTCGATGTTTGATCACCAATTTTTTGTTCACCCTCTTCGCTTTGAGGTAATAGGACCCGGAAGAGTGCTTAACCATGTTATTACAATAAATGATGTCCTAGATACCAAGATTGGTACCGAGGATCCGGTTAAGCTCTACGAGGCCTATTATCACTCTAAAAATATTATAGGAAACCTCCCTTGGGCTCACTCTGTAGTGCCGAAGTACCCATCAAATAAGAGGATGAAGAGGGAACCAAACTCCCCCTTCCACAATGGCGACCAATGGAAGGGGGAGCTTGCCCCAGTTCCCCTCACGAGAATTGTTGGGGTTGGCCAAAGTGATCCCAATGTCGTCAGGAAATTGGTACCGACGACAAAAATCGCGCATTGTCGCCGGCGTCGCTACCAGTTTCTTGAGCTAGCCCATTCCACTCAGAAATTTTTCAAAAAGAAGGGAAATGGGCAAGAACTTGTCTCAAAGCCAAAAGAAAGGAGAACGAGACAAGAAGAAGCTTACAAAATCACCAAAAGTCAAGGTTTAGAGACGTCAATTTCTGGAGAAGTATCTCGCCGGAGTCTGGGTAGGTCCTCGCCGTGAAAGTCATAGAGAAAATCCAAGAGCTCGAAGGTTTGCAAATGGTGGAAAGGGAAGAAATGGCAGCATGACGGGTTTTTATACCTGTCGCTTCAAAATGACAAGTGCATTTAATGCGCCGTACGTTTGAAACGACGCGAATAATTATTTAATGTATGTCACCGCCTCTACGCGTCACGTCAGCGACGCAAGGCTCGAGGCCAACCGTCATCCGTTATGGGAAGAACCCAAGGGGTCTGGGCAGCCTAACCATTCCCAAAGAACCGAATAAAGGGTCCCCGACCAAATACAACGGAACGTATGCAGGGACTGAACCAAACAATAAATCGAAGCTCCGGCTCTTCACCAAACAGACCAGCCGAGCAAGAACCAAAGTTGGGGGCAGTTAAGGGAGGATAAAAGTTATGAACCTAAAGCCCAGTCCAAACACATAGGGACCAAAATCCCACTAAGAAGGCCAGCCCAAGACGGGTTGCTCCAGTACTCGAGGAAGCCCGGATAACTAGTGGTTCGGACCATACAAGTTCGGCCCACCTCATAGAGGGGGAGCCCAGACCAATGAGGCCCATGTCGGCCCCCTAAAATGGAAGGATAAGTTTCCATCCTTGATACGATTAGATCGGATCTACAGGGATATAAACAAATTAGAAGCACGTCAGGATAAGAAATGATCCCAAGAGAATCAAGAGGTAGAATCCTAGGAGGATTCAGCCTCATGGGGGTTCAACCCCTATAAAAAAGAATACACTCTCAACCTATAGGTACGCAATTCTTAGCACAGTTTTTGCCTAGAAACCTCTTAGAGAGATATCTAACTTGAGTGTCGGAGTGCCTCCCAGTCACACCCGGCCGGAATGTGCTAACTGTGCTCTCTGCCTTGCAGGAGTTCGGCGATGAAGAAAGGAGCTTCTAGTGAGTTTGGCGGTGAGGAGCTTGGTCCATATTCTGTTCGGGATCTTTAGTACTTGGCCAATCAACTGGGCCCTAATTGTGTCGAACGAATCTCCATTTTATAATGCGCACAATACTTAAATCTTTATAGTCCCATATGAGCCCTAACGAATACAATAAAGGAGTCTACTCCATTTACATACGGCTAATTAAATTTGTCAAAATGCAACATCCAACTCTTATTCATATTTAGTAGTAAATTATGATATTTTTAAAAATGAATAAAAAGTATTTTAGCTAATAAGTAAAAAGAAAAAAAAGACAAAATCCATTTAGCAAAAACGCTAAAAGCCATTGTTGCTAAACTAACTAAAAAAATACATTTTTGAACTCAAAGCCAAAAAACTTCAAGCCACCTGCCAAACGAGGGCAATTTTTTCTTTTCTATTTTTCCAGACTGCTTGAGAGAAGGAGAGAGAGATTTGCAGAGCCGTTAGGATCGTTGAGCGGTTGAGTGGTGGGGCGGGTAGGCTCCTCTCGTTTGCTTTTGTTTTGAGAGAGATTCAATCTAAATAAAGTTAATGTGTTTAAAAGTTAATTTATTATTAGCCCTCGTTTGGCAACTGTCTTAAAATCGAAATAAAGTTAATTTGTTATTTTTTATTTAAAAACTTAAAAAAAATTAAAAAAATCTCATTTTACAACTCAAAAACTTTTAACATTTTACTTTTTACATAATTTTTTATATTTTTAAAAAATATAACAATTTTTATTATTCACACATATTTTTAAAATATAATCGTCAAAATCGATTAAACAAGATTCATATTAAATATAAAATTATTTAAAAATAAATTATAAAAAATTATAACAATTTTAAGCAAAAAAAAATTATCTTTTTCTTCTTTTGATTACATTTTTTAATTTTTCAGTTCATCTTATCAAAATAATTTTAAAAAAATAAAAAAAAAAAATCAAAACTAATAGCAACTCGCAAGGCATTTTTAGTCAGCAAAATCATCATATTTGCCGACTAGAAATGTCTTCAGCAAAACATCTTAAAATACTCTTCTTAGCGACGAAGAATATTTGTGTAGGCAAATCAGCGAGACTATGCTGGATGCAAGCATCATGGTTAATCCGATGCAACCATCACATAAGTCGGGCAATCGATTCAGCTATATAATGTTAGGGCTTATACATAATTAGGGCTATATAAGTTGGATCCGCCATATGTTGGGGATTTTAACTATTTGGATTAAAGATTAGAGTTTAATTAGGACATATGCAGATTTATTTAGCCATTCCATCGTGCCTTTAAAGTCTCAAAATCTCTAACCCATAATTTAAAGTCTCAAAGTTCTGTCATTGCTTTATTGCTTAAGAATGATTTTAATATTGAAGAATGGTTTTAATATTTGCTTTTGTTGTTAGGGGCGATTATAAGGTTGTTTGGGATTGCTATGTAGTTTTTAGTTTCTTATTATTAATTTTAATTATAAATTTTAAATTTTTTTCAAATACTTATAATTTCTGCTATAACTTATAATCAATTTTTTTTTTAATTTCAATTACAAGTTATAATATTTATCAAATACCCATAACTTCTACTACAAGTTACAATCTATAAGTTACTAGTTAAGGGTGTCCAATAGACTTGAAAAACCCATAAACCAACCCAACCGAATCTCCATGTGTTGGGTGAGATCGGATTGGATTGGTTCGGTTATTTCAAGTAATTGATTGGATCTTAAGTCTTAAAAATATTAAATCGATCTAATTGGTTCAGTTCTCGGGTTAAGAATTTTTTTAAACCAATCCAACCCGAGACCTAAAAAATAATATATAAATCACATGAAACTATTATTTATATTATTTGTACTTTTAGCTATAGTTAAAAATGTGTAAATTAAAAATAAAAAGAGTAAAATTTAAGCTGTTCATCTTGAGATCTTATAAAAAAAATTAAATCGCTCATAGAATAAGACATATATTATTACATTAAAATATTTTATTAAGAAAAGTATTTTATTTAATTAAACATCAGTTACAACCCGAACTAACTCGGGTTTATTTGCGTTGTGTTAGTTTGGTTAGTTCTAAAGCATGAATAGTTTAGTTTTTAGTTTAATATTTTAAAATCGATCTTGATTGAATTGATTTTGAATTTAGTTCCAAATCAATCCTGACCATCCCATGCCTATCCCTACTACTAACAGTTTCTTTGACAAACACCACTTATGAGCTTTTTGGAGAATTATTTGAAAAAATTGGTCAAAATGCACAAGTTGTGTTGATGTAATAGAAGAAGAAGAAGAAGAATATTCAAAGATATATTGTCAAATTTGAACTTGATCTCCATATATGTTCATTGTAGTGCATGCAAATAAAGAACTTCCATTGGTTTCTACCAATGGGGTTGCCTGCAAAAACTATCCAATTGTTGTGGCGGCACCTTTTGAGAAGATCAGTTGCATTAAATTTGTGACAAGAAGAACTAAATATTAAGGCCGCGTTTGATCATGTTTATAAGGCCTCTTTTGATCATGTTTATAATTTTTTTTTCTTTACAAATAAATAAAAAATATATTTTTGTTAGGCGTGTAATTTTGGTTTGGCGGGTTTCTGCCAAATATTTGGGCCAAACTAGGTCGGTCCATATTTTTTTGTTCGGGAGTCAGCCCAAGCCCTAGAGGTGTTGGGCTTGAGCTTGGGCCTCGGGCTAGGCCTCAGGCTACGCCTTGGGCCCGGGCTTTTGAATGAGCCTTATTTTTTTGAATTTTTTATTTAATTTGTATTTTTATTATTTTTATATATTATTTAATTTATAAATTTATAATATAATATTAGTTTATTACTTTATTAGTAGTAGTTAATATACTAACTTAAAAATTATAAACTTAAAATTTATTATATTATATAAGTTTATAACTAATAATTTATTAGTTTATATATTATAAACTAATGTATTAAAATTATAATAATAAGTTTTTAAGTTAAAGTATAAACTAGCTACTAGTTTATTATAGTATATAAATATTATTTTATTATTTTATTAGTTATTAAACTATAAACTATAAACTTATTCATTTATAGTAAACTTATTAGTTTATAATTTATAATATAATACATTAGCTTATAATAAACTTATTAAATTTATAGTAAATTGACTAATTTATTAGTTATTAAACTAGTTTGTCATAGTTGATATTATTATAAGTTTATAATGTATTATTATTAATTGACTAGTTAATTATTTAGTATAGGTTTATAACTTATTAGTTTATATTATATAAGTTTATATTTTATTTATTTATTAATTTACTATAAAATTATTATTAATTAATAAGTGTATAATTTATATTATTATAAGTTTATTAATTTATTACAACTGGTAGTCAGACTGATCAATTAGTCTAATTTGTAAGTGCCTCTTTAAGTCTATTAGGGTTGCATCCGCCAAAGGTGTGCGTTCCAAATTTAAGTGAGCAATCAAGGTTTCTTCTGTCAAATCTTAAAAAGAGTATTTCGTACCTATAATTTATATTATTATAAGTTTATTAATTTATTACAACTTATAAGTTTAACAATTAAATGCAATAAGCTTGAACAATTAAAATAATAAAATGCAATATAAATTTTATTAATCAAAAATTAAATATTTACAATTATATTATATTTTACACATTATAAGTGTATTATATATTTTTAAAAAATAAAAAAATTGCATCACTATAGGTCAAGTGCATCCCAACTAGCTTAACGCATACAAGCCAAACAATTATTTGCATTATTCTCTACTTAAAATATATTACAAATGAAATATAAAATTACAAATATAAAGAAATAACGTTTACATATACAAAAATAAAATAAAATTAGTCTGAACCTAATAATTCTTTAGGCGTTCCACATGTGATAGTTTCTAAGTCTGCTTCTAGTCTTTTTTTTTTGTCCATTTCTTGATACATTTTTACTACGTAAATTATGTCACGTGTAATTATTAAAATTTGCACCATCTCCAGAATTAGTCTAGATCTATAATCGTTTAGCACCCGTCCACCTATACTAAAAATTATTTTTAAAACAACTATAGAGACAAAAATTGCAACTATATTACGAGCTATTCCGGACAATACTGGCCACAACATTTCGTGTTGTCTTCAATAATTTAAAATATTAAAATTATATTTATCTAAATTTTTTACAGTATCAAAATAACGTTGAAGTTCTGTAATAAAACTCCCATAAATCTCAAAAAATTGCCTAGTTTTTATTATAGACCAATCATCGTTTCGACTTTGAGATGAAGTCCTAACCGCGAGTTGTATTGATTTATGTATTATATTAGTTTTATATTCATCATATAAATTTTTAAGTGTTTCATTTATTACTTTAAGTTAATTTGCATTACTATAAATATTTTTTAAAAAATATTGTAAACTAATATTTTTATTGCTAGGATCTAGTATGAAAGCTATTCCAAAAATATGTATTATTTTATTATAATATTTATCAAATTTATCTTCTATACTAAATATCTTCTAATGATAATTTACATTGAGTAAAAATTCATCAAATATTGTAGTAATTTTTTTTAATTGCAGTAAAACTAATGTAGTAGTAGGGGTGCAAATATAAGAAAATAATTATAAAAAATTTTATAAAAAATTATGTATATTTAAATTATCCCAATCACTATGCATTTGTGGAGTAAAATTAGTTTCTATATTCATTTTAAAAAATAAATTAATTATTATTTTTATTTTATTGCTAGTTATAACATAATATATATCGAGTTCCACTTAATTTCTAGATCATGTTATAATTTTTTACATTTTATATTTTCTGGTTGACATATTTTTCAATACAGATCAACTTTTCTGGCACTACTATTTATACTTTTTATTGCTAACATAACTTATTTAAAAGATTGATTGTAATATTTAAATTATTTTTTAACAATTAAATTTAAAATATGTGCCGAATACTGAATATGAAATAAAGGACCAGATAATGAAAGCTGTAAATTACGTTTTAAATTGTTAACGCATTCATTATTATAAGAAATATTATCTAAAGTAATAGAAAATATTTTTGACGCAATATTCTACGAAATTAGTTCTTGCCTAATAACTACACCTAAAGAATGACCGGTATAGAAAAATTTTATAATTTTAAATAAAAAAGTTTTTTTATATAAATTTCAATCATTATCTATAAAATATGCTGTAATACATTGATATTCTTGTTAATTTCTAGCAGTTCATAAATCAAAGTTAAACAAGTTTTTCCTTTTAGATTTGTAAATTAATCCATCAACTCGGTTTTGATTTCATCAAATATTTGTAAAATTTTATTTCTTGTAGTATTTCTAGAAAAATATTGAAATTAAAAAATAAATTCGCCTTGTATCATATATTCAAATGTCGGTTGTTCACTCATTAAAAATGGTTATTTCTATTCTATTACATAATCAACAATATAATTTTGTGCGCAGATAGGATTATAAGAAAAATTATTGATATTACCAGTTGGACCCCATACATGTCTGTATTTATATAGTGAGATTAAGATGTGCATTTTTTATGTGACTATCAGAATATCTATGTAAATGGCTAGTGCCACTTGATGTGTTACCCAAAAGTAATTTATTACAAATTTTATATTTTACTTTAACAGTAACTGTGCTATTAGTATTTTTTTCAAAAGATTTATTAAAATTTTTTTACACATTTGAAATATTTTTACTAGACGAACCTACAAATGCAGTTGCAGATGCACCAGTAAATATTGATGAACTAGTCAGTTTATTAGAAATAGGAGTAGAGGTGAAATTAAAACTACTAGATAGAAATATGAAAATATCTTCTTATTCACCAACGATAAATATATTTGGATTTATCAATAAAATAAAAAATTATAAAATTTTGAAGTGAAATTGATAAATTAGATAATAAAGAATAGAAAAAAGTAACTTATAATCAAATTTTGAAAATAAAATAAAATTTAATTTTTTAAAGAAATTAATTTGAATTTAAAAAATGTATTCAAATAAATTAAATATTGTAAAAAATAAATTAAATTATAGAAAATAAAGTAAACCGAATTAAGAAATTCTGATATTTAATCTTGATCTCGGTCGATTTGTATTTTAATTTTGATTTTGATTCTTGATTTTCACTCTTTGATTCACCAATAACTGCACCGAATCCAAATATCACTGAACCTGAATATCGCTAATTCACCGATTAATTAGAGAATAGATAGTAGAGAGTTTTTTGAATGAAATTAAAGAGAACATGGGGCCCTATTTATAGAAAAAATATATAATATTTTAAAAAAAATTAAAAACAACCTGTTGGGTCTGACCAGGCTCAACGAACACTTAATATCGGCCTTCATTTTCAAAACAAAGCGATTTGAGCCGTTAATCTAAATTTTGGACCATCAAAGGGCCTCAAGCTGGGCTAGGCCTAATGGCTACTCTTCTAGGCGGGCTTTTGGGCGGGATCGAGCTCCGGCTTTTGGACCTTGGGCTGGATCGGCCCCGCTCGTGAGCTTTGGGGGAGGCCCAAACCTGGGGATGAGGGCTATGAGCATGGGTTTGGCTAGGCCTGCACAATAACGGGCCATGGGCTATTTTTCTACTCTTAATTTTTGTTTATTTTTATAAAGAAATTAAAATTAAAATATATTAAGCACATAGATGTTTGAAAAGTGATAGTTGGAGACTGTGGATGAATGTAGTGGTCAAAGATAATGACCGAAAGTGATGGTCGAGGTAGATGGTTGGAGGTGGTGGTTGAATGGTAGTGACTGAAAATGTTGGGTGAGGATAATAATAAAATGTAACGATAGTGGTCAAAAGTGGCAATCGGAGGTGGTAGTTATAGGCAAAAGTCGCTTGTGGTGGGCGGAGATAGTGTGCGGAAGCGGTAGTCGGAGGAAGTGATCAGAATGGGTGATTGAATGTGGTGGTCGAAAATTGTGGAAGAATAAAAATATAATGAAAATTTGCTTACAAATTAAGTGAAAACACATTTTTTCTATTTACAAGAATTTAATAAATTTTAAAAACTGTTTATAATTTTTAAAAATAAAAATAATTATCGAACATACTTTTATTTGCAATTTACAAAAAATCTAAAAACAAAAAACAAAAATGCTACCAAACATGGCCATTATCATTTTTTTTCTCAATCCTATTCAGTTAATGTCAATGAAAGAAAAAAAAACCTAATATTACTAAACTAATTATATTTTAAAATAAAAGTATTTAATGTATATATTTTTAAAAAATTAATATTAATATTACAAAATAAAAACATTTAAGTAGTTTTTTTTTCTTCTAAATCTCTTAACTTTAGATAGATATTAAAAAGTAATTTTAAGTAATAACCAAATCTCTATATTTATTTTTATTTTTTTTTCCTTTTTAGTCATTCCAATAAGTGATTAGAATGAGAAAAATTATTCGATACTCTTAAAATATCACGTAGGTGATGTCACGTGGTACTCTCGATAAATAAATGAACAAAATTTACATAATATAAATCATCATTTGTCGTTTAATTGTGATATCATGGTATCTCACATCAGAAAGGGAGATGGAGTTCCTGAGTTATAAAAAAAATTCTTGGACCCTTACATTCAACGAGACATTTTCCTAGGTGGTAAAGAGCCTAGTAGAACTCCGCAGTTAAGCGTGTTTGGACGGGAGCAATGCAATGATAGATGACCCAAGTGGGAAGAACAAAATCGTGAGGGTTTTGCCCGAAGCAGACAATATCATTATCATGTGAAAAGTCGAGGTGTTACAGATGGTATCAGAGCCGACTCTCTTCACTTCCGAGTGTGGGCACATGCCGTCTCGTGTGACACGTGGGCGGGCTACTGAGTGAGCGGGTCGATAAGGACTGGCAAACTACCATAGCTGGGAGGCTACTGCACGGGGACGTGCAGCCTAAGGGAGGTGGATTGTGATATCATAGTATCCCATATCGGAAAGGGAGAGGGAGTTCTTAAGCTATTAAAAATTTTTTTTGGACCCTTACATTCAACGAGATCTTTTATCAGATGGTAGAAACTCTAGCAGAACTCCGCAGTTAAGCGTACTTGAACGGGAGCAATGCAAGAATGGGTGACCCAACTGGGAAGAACAAAATATGAGGGCTTTACCCAAAGCGGAAAATATCGTTCCCATGTGAAGAGTCGATGTGTTACATTAACTACTAAATAAAGATGAACTATTATATATTTATTATAAAATTTGTCACTACTATATTAAATAAGAGTACGACGTGAACTTAGGCCCTGATTGGCAACTTGATTTTTTAACTAAAAACGCAAAAAAAATAACCTTACATGTTTGGTAAAAAAACAAAAAGTTAAAAAATCAAAAAGTCAAATCAAAACACAAATTTTCAGAATATTTAAATCAAACTCTCACCACTTTTAAAATACAATATTACTTTTTATTCATAATTTATTTACAATCACTACCAATTACATATAATTTTTAATATTAAATATATAAAAGGGTAAAAATATCAAATTTAAACAAAAAGTAAAAAAGTTAACTTTTCACCTAAATAATTAACTTTAAAAAAATTAGCTTAAAAACTAAATTACCACACAAGTTACTTTAAACTTAATTTAACTTTTTAATTAAAAATAAATAAAAAAATAAAAAATAAACTTTTAAGCTGCTAAGCAATCGAGACTTTAGTAGACTAAGAACACCTAATAATTACTCTTAGAATGAAAACACAAATTTTTTTTTTCAAAAAATTAGTCTTAGATCCTTAAAGTACTGGCGTTTTTGTTTTTCATTCACCAACAAAATTTTTAACGCGTGAAATCCAATTGAAATCTAGAACAGATAAATTTATATGTATATTTTTAAAACATGTATAAAGTACACAGATAAATTTATCAGTCTTGCATAAATAAGCATACAGATAAATTTATCTGTGTGCTTTTTACGTGTTTTGAAAAATGTACATATATAAATTTATCTGTGTGCTTTTTACGTGTTTTAAAAAAGTACACAGATAAATTTATCTGTCTGTCTTGCATAAATAAATATACAGATAAATTTATCTGTATATTTTATACGTGCTTTGAAAAGGTACATTGCTATTTATATAGATAAATTTATCTGTCTGTTTATGTATACAAAATAGATAAATTTATCTGTGTACTTAATACATATTTTGATAATATACAAATAAATTTATCTGTATAAAAAATACAGATAAATTTATCTATCTTGTATAAAATAAGACGATAGATAAATTTATCTGTATGCATTACACATAAATTTATCTATTTATGTTAAATTTATCTGTATTATAAGCGATTGAATTTCGCACGTTAAAAATTTTGTTAATAGAGTTTGTGGGTTAAATTTTTTTATTTTACCTTTCACTAAAAATTCTTTTTTTTTTATTTTTATTTTTCTTTCCAAATCAACCTATCCAAACAAGCTGCTGTGCTTCTGGAGCTTTCATGGATCGTCTCATATATTTTTCTCTGCTTCAACAGAACTACCTTAACTGAAATCGTGAATTCACCACCAATGACCTTCAATTGCAATCTTCCTGATACTCGCTTCAAATCTCCATTAACGTCCTATCAAAACCTCGCACTTTTCCACAGAAGAACGTTTCAAGGTCGCGAGTACCGTGTCTACAGGCGTCGCCGACTCAAATCCAATCGAATCTTCGTACTATCCAGTCAGTTTGGTCCATCGCCCTTCGAAAATCTCTTCCAAAACTTGGTGTCTCAGTTTCCTTCCGTCAATTCCTTAGATTTAATAGCTCCGGCGGTAGGTCTCGCCTCCGGCGTCGCTCTCTACCTCTCTCGCTTGAAGTCCAATCGCAATTCTCAGTTTTCCGACGTTGGAGAGTGGATCTTGTTCACCAGTCCGACGCCGTTTAACCGTTTCGTGACGCTTCGTTGTCCGTCGATATCGTTTGGGGGAAGTGAGTTGTCGGAGAACGTCAATGGAAGGCTTGTGAAGGAAGACAGGCATTTCGTGAAGTTGAACAGTGGGAGGATTCAAGTCGGCGGCAGTGAAGACGGTGACGACGATTTGGAGGAGAAGCTTGCGTATCAGAGAGTGTGTGTGAGTACTGATGATGGCGGAGTGATTTCTTTGGACTGGCCGGCGAATTTGGACTTGGCGACGGAGCATGGATTGGATACCACGATTTTGCTTATTCCGGGGACTGCCGAAGGGAGTATGGATAAGAATATTCGTTTGTTCGTGTGTGAATCGTTGAAGCGCGGTTATTTTCCGGTTGTGATGAACCCTAGGGGATGTGCTGGTTCACCACTTACCACGGCAAGGTGAGAGTTAAAGTATCATTTTTTTTTTCATTCCGCTTCTATTTTTGATAGCAGAACAAATAGATGTTTTGTGGAAATTGGGCTAGCATTATGCTATCTGGTAAAAAAAACGTGGCATAAACATGTTTACTTGTAGGAAAATAATAACAGTAATGCCACATATTGGTAAGAATTACCCCTAAAATTATTTCAATTCAAAATAAATTATACAAATTCATAACAAATATGGCTCACATTACAAATAGTTGACGTGATCCAAACAATTGATGTGACCGTTCAAAATGAATGGTCAAATTCATTTGAAGGCTGGCTTACAACAGTTGATGTGAATATTCATTTTGAATTGCAAGTAATTTTGTAAGTGACTTTTATGGTTAACTATTGGATTATTCCTTAAAATCTGTTAAGGCTCTCTTGAAGTCTAAATTGTCCATCTAAACTATAGCCTTTGAACTGGTCTGACTTCTATACTGTAGCTTTTATCCATTGAATTTCTGGCAGTAAAGATAGAAAAGTGGGAAAGGAGGAAAAATGAACACACACACACACACACACACACACACACACACGGAGAGAAGAACATGACTAGGAAAAAGCCATGTCTAGGCTAGAGCAAAATTGAGATGTCTCATTTTTGGGGTTTTTGATTTCAGAGTTAATATTACATTACAATCTAGTTAATTTACTCTAGAAAGGCCTCTAACAGAGTTTTGTTTGTGTATAATTTTACACTGCGATATACATTCCTCCCACCTCCTTGTTCGCGCC
>JAOTRH010372182.1:0-35840 GCA_034768845.1 Heliamphora exappendiculata | reverse complement strand
ATGTACACGATTCTAAAGATTCTGATTTATCAAACCATCTTTCGAAAGTCACACATCTGAAAGAATCAAACATCTTTCCGTGTATACGATTTCAAATATTCTGATTTATCAAATCATCTTTTCGTGTTTAAATACGTAACAAATAAAATTTAATAAATGTAAAGTTTTCCTCCAGCTTTTGAGCTAAGGTAGTTATTAAAGGCATTTATTTATTTTATTTTTCGTTTCATATTTTTCAAAAATTAATAATTTATTTCGATTAAATATTTTTTCATTTAATTAATTTAAAATTCAGAATTAATTTTTACATTTTTTTCATAATATCCGATTTAAAAAAAATATCTTAAACGTGATATTTTGTAAAAATAAAATATCTAAAAAAATTTCATTTAATTAAAATTAATTAATTAAAAAACTTAATTTTATTTTTAATTACAAAATATTTTAATTAAAATCAAAATTTTGAATTAATTAAATTAATAGGATAAATAATACAGATATACAATCATCCATGCAATTCATATATATATATATATATATAAACACGATATGCATATATCCCGATTTTATGATCTAAGTGAAACACTAAGGTATTTCAGTCTCTCTAAGAGAATTAATTGTTTCAATCCCTGTTCGCCCTTAATTCAATGTCCTAATTGCATCAGACTTTTATGATACTATCTGATATATACTGATATATCATATCAGTCTCGTGTAAATCAGAAAATCAACACAAAGCAATCCAAGGAGAGAGAAACCACAAGACCACCATCAGCCACCGTCGACGCTGCCGCGCCACCTTGCTGCCGCCTCATTCGAGCTCTGTTTTCAATGAGTTTAATATTGTTGGAAAGCTATCAAAATAGGAGATTTTTTTTTTCAAAAAATCTACTAAAAACCTTCCCGAAAAATGGCAGGAACAACTGTTCAAAGCTAAAAAAATGCTGCTGTCCGCAACAGCATTGCGCAACCAACTTTTCGGGGCTTTTTCAACCTCTTCCCGAACTCGATTTTCTTCGTACTTTATATCAAAAGAAAGCTCTCAAAAAGTACTATTTTTCTATGCAAAAACAACTCAAAAACAGCTTGAAAAACTGTCAAAAATACTGACCAAAGTTTCTACCGCCGTAGCTAGCGCTGGCGCCTTTAACGGCTAACTTTCTGAGGCCGTTTCAGCCTCATCCGAACTTCATTTTCGACAAATTTTATATTGTTGGAAAGATTTTAAAAAGTAGAATCTTTTTTTCAAAACATTTACTCCAAAACAGTCCAACTAACTGTCAAAAAAAGACCTAGAAACTGCTGCTATAGCGCCATCGCCGCCAGAAAAAATCGCTACTATTTTTTTCTTTTTGAATGCACTGTTTGGCCCAGTTTTTTTTGGTTTTTGATAGTATTTTGACGTATGTTTTACTACTATTTTATGTTTTAAAAAATTCTCAAAAAATATTCCCAAAAATGGCCCAAAAAATCATAAAAATTGCCACTGAACGGCGCCAACAAAGCTGCCAAAACCAGGCTACTTTGGTAATTTTTTCTTGTTGGTTTTGACTTGATTTTTATACATAAATATTGAAGAAAAACTCACCAAAAAAATCTTTTAAAATCATTAAAACCTTACAGCAATCTGTGGCCCATTAAAACTTGAACCACCACCAGTGCCTCCTCTTTCTTCGTATTCTTAAACATGTTCAACCTGTTTTTAAATAATCTAAATAGATATTTAAAAACATAAAAATAGCTATTAAATCGATCCTATATCCCGGAAGCTCGCATTCAATATATCACGGTCAACTCCCGTGATTAAAAATAATAATTATCATTCACACCATTCAATCAAATATGAAAAAATAAATGACGATCATAAAATCAGAATTAGAACGCCTACAAAACAAAGTTAGGACAGTTCTTAAATTACCTAGCTCCGATAATCGAAAATAAAAAACAAAACGACTTTGATACCAATTGTTGGAGAAAAGACTGCCAAGATCTTTATTTTTACAAACGATTAACGAAAAAAATTAACTGGACGGACAAACGCCAAAACGGGCTCCAGATAAAGCTTTTGATGACGAATGATCAAAATAAAACCCGTGCATCCGAAATTAATTTAGAAGAATACATTTTTACCAGTTGAATCTTCAACTTCGATTTGAATCCGAGTTAAAGTTCCTGTCAGATCTTCTACTGTATTTTCTTATGCGATTCTCATATATAATGTGGGCTATAATCCACCGAGAACTCGTACCGGTAGAACCAGGACAGCTTCAGTCTTAGAAGAAAAGTTATGAAACTAGTTCAGCCTACCTGTATATTTATAGGGCTACAACAGGGACTCAGGGAGTAATTATGAGTAAGACTTTTAATGGAACATAGACACATATCAGCGGTTTCTGTAATTAAGCAAACCTCATAGCAATATCTGCAATTATGAAAAATGAGCAGCAATTTTTGTAAATTTCAAAAAATAATGAATTACAGTTCACACCACTATAAATCTATAATTGCAGTCTGACCCATAATCTCAAGACATATTACATTAAACTCTTGTTATTAATTACTTACCATTTCTCCCCACTTTAAGATTCTCGATACCCGCCAATTAAATTTAATTACTGATAATTTAATTTAATCAGCATCTTGATATTCCTTAAGCCCTTCTGCTTAACTTTTTTGACCGCTGAATAATTAAATTTACCTGTAAGGTTTGGCCCAGTCAAAACTTATAAGCTTCCTTAAAGGGGATATCGACAATCCTGATCTTTCGAGACGTGAATTTCGTCAATAATTAATATTCGCCATATAAACAATACCGCTATCCAACTCACCGGGATTATAGACCCATATAAGATCGCACCCTCTAATGAATCAAAAAAATGAATATTAAATATATGCAAATCAATAATTATTTCAGGATTAAGAGAATAAGCAATATTCATAATAACCTTGAGATGTGAATTAATTTACATAGTCAGTACAAAATTAATTATCCCAAATGTCCCGTTCAATACACACAAAGTGTACTGACACAGAGAGTCAGAACAATAGACGACGCTATTATCTGTTCTCCGTAATCAAGGCAGGCCTAATAAAACTCTGTGCCACAATTGTACCAATGGTATGTCTATTTTTATCTAAACTGTGCACATAAAATTTATATTCGGTAAGAACCTAAATTCTGATCTTCTATGTATAAGTCGTACTCAACACACCAGATTAAGTACTATACAAAATATTGGGCATCCATGCATAACAAAGAAATGATATGCATACTGTGAGACCCTGACCCATTTTCTTTTTTGGCGTTTTCGGACGCGCGTTACGTGTTTTTGTTTGAGCATGTTTTTATTATTTTTTGATGCAGGATCGGGCTTAGATATGCATGTGGGGTAGGTTCCCTCGGCCGTGGGCCGTTGTGGTGTGAATTTTTAAAAAATTCAAAAAAAGATATTTTGGAGGCCTATAAATATTTGGAGTTAGATATTTTTAAAAGATATTTTTAAAACTTATCCAGTAAGTTTCTTTTTTTCTCTCGGCGTTCTCTCTAAGTTCTCAAAAACCCAGGGCTCGATTTTCAACAATCCAACAACGAATCTTTGCTATTGGCACGGTGGGCTACACGTTCATCCGGACAAAATTTCATTCCGACGAAATTTAATTTTACAAGTGGATCGAGACGTCGAGTTTCTAACTCACCGAGGTAGGATCATAGACTCTCATGTGGTATAAGGGTGCTACGTGTAATCGTGTGTGTTTTTAACAGTTAGATTGCTGTAGATCTGAATTTGTATCAAGTTAGGTTTTTGGGTTAAAAACTGGTTTTTTGGCTATTTCGATGGATGGAATTGGGTTTTGAGGTTTTTCGTTCAGTGGTTGTTGAGGTTTTGGTCTCTTGTATGTTCGTAGGTGTTTAATATATGCAAATCGATAAGTTTAAGTGTGTTATGATGCATCTTAGTGGGTGTTGGGGAGCTTGGGGGCTTAGAACACTCAAGAACAGAAAATCTGGGTTTCTCTCGGGTGGTAGCTCGCTCGAACGCCAGATGTCCACTCAAGCGGACTGGCTGCGCATGACCATTTTGTTTTGATGTTATCTTCCTCCTCCAGACTCAGAATTGGATCATTCTTGTACTCAAATCGAAGCCCCAGAAGTCCTCTATCCAATGCCACCTCTCACACCTCAAAATTATATTTTTAAAAAAAGTTATGATAAAAAGAGTGAAGGTATGTCAAGATTTTCAAACCATTTTTCACCCATTTTTGGCCAAATGTTTGGGAAATGTTGTTTTTCATCCTTATTGGCCCTTCTGATCAAGTTTCTGATTTCTTGGGGTGTCATGGGTTTGTGTGGGCATGTGTTGGATGTGTGTGGGCGTCGTGCAATTGCGTGGGTCCGTGTTGGACGTGTGTAGGTTTATGTTTACCGTGTTAGACGTGTGTGAGCCCGTTTTGGTCGTGTTAGGGCCGTGGGAGTTTGTTGGTGTTTTGTTGTTTGGGGGTTGGTGCTTTGGTTTCTGATTGGTGTCCTATGGTATTCAACTGATTAATTATGGAAATTAATCGATTTAAATACTTATGGATTCCTTTTGGGGTTCGGTTGGTTGTGTGATGGCTTCGGGAGTCATGTCGTGGCTTCAGGTATTTGTTAGGTGCCGTCCTCGGGTTGACGTGCATGGTTAGATGTGGGTTTTTTGTACAAAGTTGTGTGCATAATGGTTCATGCATCGTTATGTGCGGGGGTTTAGTTTTGTTTCTTGGTTTGAGTTTCCTCCCAGCGTTAACCGCTCGAGCGGGCTGGTGGTAGAGAGTTAGGTCGGTGGGTCACCGCTCAAGCGGTGGTTGTACGCTCGAGCGGGGTTGTGGCAGTGTGCTAGGTCGGTTGGGGATCGCTTGAGCGGTGTTGGCCTTCAGGTTAGGCTTGGTTTTGTGGGTTGTTGGTTATCCATGTGAGTGGATGTCGAGTTTTAACGGGTGACGTCATGTTATGAAGTTATATGACTGTGTGCATTTATAGCGCTACTTTATTTATGTACGGAATATGTAAGTGAATTACATGGTTTAGATATCGTTACGTGTAACGTGGTTAACGCTTTAAAACTCAGAAGTATTATAGGCATGGTTGTGTGGAATATGATGAACTGATGTATATGACATGGCTTGTGTAACGTAGTGACAGTACATTGCTTTATGCATTTAAACCCTAGTTTAGTATGCATGTGTTGATTTGGTGTTATCCTGCAGTTTTTGGTGTTGTCCCATATTGTTCAGTATTATCCTGTAATATTCAGTTTTATCTTGTAATATGTGATTTTATCCCATGGTGCGTGGTCTTATTCCGCGGTATGTGATCTTATCCCGTGGTTTACAAATTTATCCCATAGTATAATTCGTGGTCGGTGGTTTCAACCCGTGGCTTACGGTAAAGTATACAGTTTTACCTCGTGGTTTAATATGCGTTTTATCCTATGGTTGGTCTATGGTTTTATCCCATAGCATACAGTTTTATCCCGGGAATGTATGTTTATATTCAGATCTTTATCTTAGTGTTAGGACTGTGGTTGCGGCGTGTGAGGGTCAGTCGTTTGTATCATGGATTACTTGAACTGCATTATGGGATGGATAGACCAGTTTTCAAATTGTTTTATGAGTCGTGTGAATCGCGATCTAAAAACCCTTTTTCAACTATTTTCATGGCTCCTGTGAATGAGTCAAAAGATGGTTTGTATCCTCGCTTTCCCTTGTATGTGAAATTGTTTTAAATGTTTGAAAGAGAGTCCAAAACTGTATTTCGATTTCCTAGCATGTTTTGTTTATATTACATGCCTGTCTACTTTCTACTAAGTTTTGGCTCACGGTGTGGGATAAAAACATTTTTAGGTACCGATCATGTGCGTCGGCTGGGAGTTGCTGGTTGGGAGTGGAAGAGTTTTAGTCTTCCTTTTTGCTAGTTTTGTTACATGTATGTTATAACATATTTTCCGCGTTGGGGCCGTGTAATGTAAGCCGGTTGGCGTTTATATATAATGCATGTATGGTTTACTTTGAGAGTGTATTCTCGGGCTGGGTGCTTATATGATTATATGTGGGTGTTTCACGTGACCCAAAGTTTGGGGCGTGACAGATTGGTATTAGAGCTCTGGGTTCGAATACCTAAGAGTCGTGGGAAGTGGGTGTATCCCGTGTGAGGTTGATTGCGTATGCTTGATTGCATATGTTTAGACTCTTTGATAACATGCATAGGTCAGCATGTTAGATATGTGGATGTTGTGTATATGTGAGCATGGGGGTTGAACTGTGGGATTGATTAGTTCTGCCTTCAGGCATTTGGATTAGCAAACTTGGGGGCCAAGTTAGAAACGTGTTTAGTTGACGTGATTTATAGCAAGGAATTTGAGTAGGTTATCCAGATTGACGCGCTATTCTTGTTGGTTCTCCTCGGTATGTGGGGTTTGTTCAGCATGAACTTATGTGGCTATGTGTTTAGCGTTTATGTTCATGCTGTGTGCTGCATCTTATATGATGTCTTCTTTCATATAGATACGATGTCTGCGCAGAGAGGGCGAGGTTATGTTTGAGGCTGTGGCCGTGGGTTTCGAGTTGGTGGTGGACTCCATGGGTGGTGTGCTGTGTTGAGACAGCGGTTGGTGAGGATGTGAGATTGGGGTGAGTGGTAGATCCTGAGTCTTTGAGATAGTTGGCCTTTGTTTAAGATACCTGACCTTGTTTGACTATATCTTAGGAATGGTTTGGCTGACCATCTCGTGTGCCTGTTTCAATTACGATCAATGGTTTGTTGTATTGACCTTGAGTTGAATTTTAGGGGTGAAATTCCTTTAAAGGGGGTAGAGTTGTGAGACCATGAGCCGTTTTTCTTCTCGGTGTTTTCGGACGCGCGTTACGTGTTTTCGTTTGAGCATGTGTTTTATTACTTTTTGATCCATGATCAGGCTTAGATATGCATGCGAGGTAGGTTCCCGGGGCCGTGGCCGTTGTGGGAATTTCAAAAAATTTCAAAAAAAGATATTTTGGAGACTTATAAATATCTGGAGTTAGATATTTTTAAAAAATATTTTCAAAACTTCTCCAGTAAGTTTCTTTTTTTCTCTCTACCTTCTCTCTAAGTTCTCGGGGACCCAGGACTTAGTTTTCAACGATCCAACAGCAGATCCTTACTATTGGCACGGTGCGCTACACGTTCATTCGGACAAAATTTTATTCTGGTAAAGTTTAGTTTTGCACATGGATCGAGACGTCGAGTTTCTAACTCACCGTGGTAGGATCCTAGACTCTCATGTCGTATAAGGGTGCTACGTGTAATCGTGTGTGTTTTTAACGGCTAGATTGTTGTAGATTTGAATTCGTTTCAAGTTAGTTTTTGGGTTAAAAATAGGTTTTTCGGCGATTTCGGTGGATGGAATCGGGTTTTGAGGTTTTACGTTCGGTGGTTGTTGAGGTTTTGGGCTCGTGTATGTTCGTGGGTGTTTAATATATGTGAATCAAAAACTTTAAGTGTGTTATGTTGCATCTTAGTGGGTGTTGGGGAGTTTGGGGGCTTAGAACACTTAAGAATAGAAAATCTGAGTTTTTCTTGGGTCGTAGCTCGCTCGAGCGCCCGATGTCCACTCGAGCGGATTGGCTGCACAGGGCCATTTTGTTTTGATGTTATCTCCCTTGTTCGGACTCAGAATTGGGTCATTCTTGTACTCAAATCAAAGCCCTAAAAGTTCTCTTTCCAATGACACCTCTCTCACCTCAAAATTCATTTTATAGAAAAAGTTATGATCAAAATAATGAAGGTATGTGAAGATTTTCAAACCATTTTCACCCATTTTGGCCAAATATTTGGGAAAGGTTGTTTTTCATCCTTATTGGCCCTTTTGATCATGTTTCTAGTTTCATGGGGTGTCGTGGGTTTGTGTGGGCTTGTGTTGGACGTGTGTGGGCAACGTGGGTTTGCGTAGGTTCATGTTGACCGTGCTAGATGTGTGTGGGTTTGTGTTAGACATGTGTGAGTCTGTTTTGGTCGTGTTAGGGCCTTGAGAGTTTGTTGGTGTTTTGTTGTTTGGTGGTTGGTGCTTTGGTTTTCGATTGGTGTCCTATGGTATTCAATTGATTAATTTTTAGAAATTAGTCGATTCAAATACATGTGGATTTCTTTTGGGGTTCGATTGGTTGTGTGATGGCTTCAGGAGTCATGTCGTGGCTTCGGGTGCTTGTTAGGTGTTGTCCTCGGGTTGACGTGCATGGTTAGATGTGGGTTTTTGGTACACGATTGTGTGCATGGTGGTTCGTGCATCGTTGCATGCGGGGGTTTGATTTTGGTTCTTGGTTTGAGTTTTCTCTCAGCGTTGACCGCTCGAGCGGTGGTTGTGCGCTCGAGCGGGCTGGTGGCAGAGAGTTAGGTCAATGGGTGACCGCTCAAGTGGTGGTTGTGCGCGCGAGCGGGGTTGTGACAGTGTGCTAAGTCGGTTGGGGATCGCTTGAGCGGTGTTGGCCATCAGGTTTGGCTTGGTTTTGTGGGTTGTTGGTTATCCATGTGAGTGGATGTCGGGTTTTGACGGGTGGCATCATGTTATGAAGTTAAATGGCTGCATGCGTTTATAACTGGTTGTGTGCATTTATAACGTTGCTTTATTTATGTATAGAATTTGTTAGTGAATGACATGGTTTGGATATCGTTACGTATAACGTGATTTATGCTTTAAAACTCAAAAGTTTTATAGGCATGGTTGTGTAGAATATGAGGAACGGATGTATGTGATGTGGTTTTTGTAACGTAGTGACAGTACGTGGATTTATGCATTTAAACCCTGGTTTAGTATGCATGTGTTGATTTGGTGTTATCCCATAATTTTTGGTGTTATCCCGTAATGTTTAGTATTGTCCTGTAGTATTCAGTTTTATCTTGTAATATGCGGTTTTATCCTGTGGTGCATGGTCTTATCCCATGTTTTATAGTTTTATCCCATGGTATAATCGTGGTCGGCGATTTCATCCCGTGGCTTACGGTAAAGTATGCGGTTTTACCCCGTGGTTTAATATGCGGTTTTATCTCGTGGTGCATGGTCTTATCCCGCAGTATGCGGTCTTATCGATTTATGATTTTATCCTGTGGTATAATCTGTGGTCGGCGGTTTCATCCTGTGGCTTACGGTAAAGTATGCGGTTTTACCCCGTGGTTTAATTTGCAATTTTATCCGGTTGTTGGTCTCTGATTTTATCCCATAGTATACAATTTTATCCCGGGAATGTATGTTTATATGCAGATCTTTATCTCAGTGTTAGGATTGTGGTTGCGGTGTGTGAGGGCCGGTCGTTTGTATCATGGATTGCATGAACTGCATTATTGGACGAATAAACTAGTTTTCAAATTGTTTTATGAATTGTGTGAATCGCTATCTAAAAATCCTTTTTCAACTGTTTTCATGGCTCTTGTGAATGAGTCAAAAGATGGTTTGTATCCTCACTTTCCCTTGCATGTGAAATTATTTTAAAGGCTTAAAAGGGAGTCTAAAACTGCATTTCAATTTCCTAGCATGTTTTGTTTATATTACATGCCTGTCTAGTTTCTGCTGAGCTTTGGCTTATGGTGTGGGATAAAAACATTTTTAGGTACCGATCATGCACCCCGGCTCGGAGTTGCTGTTGGGAGTGGAAGAATTTTAGTCTTCCTTTTTGCTACTTTTGTTACATGTATGTTATAACATGTTTTCGGTGTTGGGGCCGTATAATGTAAGCCGATTGGCGTTTATATGTAATGCATGTATGGTTTATTTTGAGAGTGTATTCTCGAGCTAGGTGCTTATATGATTATATGTGGGTGTTTCACGTGACCCAAAATTTGGGGC
Organism: Heliamphora exappendiculata; assembly: GCA_034768845.1. Taxonomy (NCBI): domain Eukaryota; kingdom Viridiplantae; phylum Streptophyta; class Magnoliopsida; order Ericales; family Sarraceniaceae; genus Heliamphora; species Heliamphora exappendiculata. The sequence continues at coordinate 25,992 of JAOTRH010372182.1, read as the reverse complement.
GTGACACATACATTGCTTATAAAAATTATCATAAAATAGAAAATTAATTTTATTAAAATAAAATTAAATACTAAAAATATGATTTTCAGTATACCAACTCTAACAATGATGACCCTCTATTAGAGGGAAGAGACGCGCCGAGCATGCCGGAGTATGTTGATCCCGCCATCTACTTCTCACTTTGTCACTAGTTGTCGAGGTCAGTGATGAAGTGCTTTACTCTCCCAAATGTTGTTATGGAGCGTGAGGTCCTCATTCACCGTCATGAGGAGCATATTTTGGCTGTGAACCTTGCGGTAAGTCTGAAAACTTCTTCAAAACTTGAATATCGAACTTTATTTGTATTGAGTTAGATTATTTTCATTCCTTGAGCTTGGTTGACTTCTTGAATTTGAAGTTGAAATGAACTTTGAACTTTAATTGAATATTGAATTGTATCAGATATTTGAGTTGAATTAAATCGGATTGGAGATTAGATTAAATTGAATTGAATTAAACCTTGGATTTGAGTTGAATTAAACCTTGAATTTGAATTGGGTTGAGCTGGATTTAACCTTAAAAATGGGGTCAATTTGAATTGGATTTTAAAATGGAAATCATGTTAGAATTTGGATTAGATAGAACTATTTGAACCTTGTGTTGAATTTAAAAACGATTGATCAAAATAAATCTTGAGTAAAAGTTTGTTAAATTAGGATTTGAAAATGATTGATCAAAATAAGGTTTTTCGGTTGAGACAAGCTTTGGGTTGAATCAATTTTGAAAATTGATATGGGGAACCGTGACGAGTTTCAAGATTAAGTTTAAAATGATTGTACAACGAACTAGGAGCCAAGTTGTTTTGAGATTGAAAAAGTCGAGCGTTGTTTTGAAAATTAACTTCAAAAGTTGACGTTGAATTGAAAAAGGTTGAATTTGGAATTGGATTGGTTGAATCTTAAAATTTGGACTCTAATGTTTAATGTTTTGCGTTAGTGCAGGTTAGGTTTCGATTTGAATTATATTAAACTGGTTTTGAGCGGAGTCGAGTTTAATTGAACTTTTGAATTTGATGTTGAATCCTAATGTTTGAAATTAAAATTGATTTGATTGAAACTGTGTGAAATGAATTATTGCATTTAGGTTGGTGTTATGTTTCAAAATGGGAACAAGTTTTGGATTTTGAGTTTTGAAATGAAACGAGTTCGATTTTACCAAAATTTTGAATTTGAAACAGAATGAATCGGGTCATCATCTTTCAAGAATTGAAAACAAATTTTGGATTTGTTGGGAGTTAAATTTTGAAAGAAGTTTAGATTGCATGAAGTTGTTTTGGGATCTATTTAGTGGATTAGATTGTCATTTTTTATTATAGTTTGCTAGATAAAAATTAGAGAAGAACTTTTCTTTAGTTATCTCATGGCTCATTTTGATTTTGATTCCCTTATTGTTCCTATTTAGTAATGCGTTCGTTTTGTTTTCATTTCATGGGAGGCATCGTATTCGGGGTTTTGGTGGCTCCTCTGACATCTTGGAATGGTACAGAGGCCTTCTTTAGCATAATCAGGAGATTGTGGACGGGGTAGGATTTGGTTGCTTCATCAACAGGCCGAAGGGGACCAATAATGACTAGGTTCTACTCACGGCTCTAACTAAGAGGTGGTGGGACATCACCAGTACCTTCCACCTTCCTTCCTTTGAGGTCACACTTACACCTCTCTGCGGGATGCTTGAGGGAGGAGGGATGCACCAGATATCTACTATTTTTAAAAGAATGTTATTTTCCTTTTAAAATAGAAAATTCAAGATATCCAAACACGTTTTTAGTAAAATACAGTCGCCACTTGATTTTTGAGAAAAAACTAAAAAAAACAAAGAGAAGGTTGCAAGTCTTTTAAAAGTGTAACCAGAGAAAAAGAGGGTTCGGGAGCTAAGATCCGAAAAGAAAGGTGTTAGGCACTATTTTTGCCCAACCGTGAGGTTGGCCTCTACTTTGTTAATATTGGTTCTTATTGTAAACTTTTTAAAGGTAACATATACAAAACGAGAGGTTAAAAAGAGTCGAAACAAAACGAAGCAAAGAAACAAAATTGTAACTATGATCTCAAGGTCATACAACTTGGTTATTATTTCTAGATATACCGCTCGTATCGTTTAAGCAAAGTAAAGTGACAAATATGCAAGGAAAAGCTAAAACAAATGAATAAAAGCATAAGGGTCATGTAACAATGTTTTTGTCTTTAACATTCTATGTACAAGCTACAGAAAACGAACATAGGGGATTTAAACACCATTTTTAAACTACTAGACATGTAGAAATCTCACGGCCGTAGCAACCAATGTTTCGGTCATGACAAAATAAGTCAAAAAACATGTGGTCGTGACAAACATAGAGTTACCACAAAAAACCAAGATGAAAGATGTTACGGCCGTGACAACTTAAAGCTGCGGCCAAGATATTTTGGGGGTACAAAAAGGTATATTCAACATACAAAGTCTAAAGAAAACTCAAATAGATACGATATGCAGAGCTGAGACCATAACCCACTTTGTCTAGGTTAGATCTAGCATCCATTATCCCTTACAGAAATAATATTTCTAAGAACAGAATATACAGAATACCAAAATGAATAACAAAATGCTTAAAATATAGTTTCCATGTCATTAACTTCACAAAACCTCACGGCCTTATCAAAAGGATATGGTAGCCGTGACAAATATGGAGAGAAATATGTAGCCGAAGGAAAATAAATGGTGGCCGTTACTGTAGGTTTAACAAAACATACGACCGTGGCATCTAATAGTCGTGGCCGCCATGTTTTTAGAGCCATAGATGCTAAACTTAAATGAATGGGACATTTAGAATGAAGACTACGACACATTTCATTCAAACCAAATCTATCATCTATTTTTCTCTAATAATAACATAGACCTTGGCACATAATATACCAAAAACCATAAAATAAAAGAATAACAGAGAGATTAAAATACGATTTTCATGCTTTTGGCTTTACAAAATATCACGATCATGACAACAGAATGTTGTGACCAGGAGAAAATAGGGGAAAAATGTTACGGCCAAAAGTAGGTACATGACGACCGTTACTATAGGCTTGGGAAAAACACACGGCCGTGACATTGAATGGTCACGGCTATCATGTTTTTAAAACTATAGAAGATTTTTCATATGTCCAGTATGCTAGTGAATGTGAAAATAAATCAAAATATAACTGTTGTATACCAAACAGAAGGCTACAAATATAATATCTATAAGGAAAACTTATATAAACATGCTTAGATTGAAATGAATAATAAATAACCAATGAAATCCTTAATCACGACACCCTCGGGAGAGAGAAAATGAGGTTTTAAAACTATCATGGTTTTCTAAGGTTTTCTCGTATGTATATATGCCTCGAATGCCTTCTCAGATGCCTTTATGTGGTTTTGAAGAAATAGATGCCTATTTATAGGCAATGAGGCAACACGGCCCCTTTAGAATGCTACCACATATCCAAAAAGGTGTCAAAGTGGCAGCCACAACCCTTGTTCTTTTGTACAATGCTAGCCACTACCTTTATGGCAGTGAAAAGGACATTCGTGACTTCTAAAAGTTTCAACTTGTCTTGGGGTTTCACAAAAGTGGCAGCCGTGATAAAGTAAGTTGCGACTGGTTCTAGGATTTTTAAAAAGGTAGCGGCCGTCAGAGCAAGGACATGGCCTATTCTAGGGGTTTTAAAAAGGTAGCAGCTATGAGGATCTGGATGTCATGGCCTAAAGGTTTTTAGTGGTTTTCTTGGATTTTGAACCAATGCCTGATTCTGCTAGCTCAGGAGTGTCCTTAAGCATAATTTTCATATTTTTGTTATTGAAGCGCATTCGAGGCTGGTGCCTAAGATTCGACTTGGTGAGATTGGGGTGTCTACAGTTACCCCTCTTTGATAGAGTTAGCAACAACTCGTGGCGCAAGTAAATGTCAAAACTCTAGAGATAAATCGATTGGACAAGCCGCCAATCTTAGGCACAAACAAAGCATGCAGAAAAGCATGGTCGAACACCAATTTTCATCGAGCTTCCTATGTACCTGTGGCACCGGGATGTAAGGTTTCTTTCAAATTTAAAATAGGAAATTCAAGAGTTAATTTAAAAGTCTTTTAACACCTTGAAAACTAAAATGTCATAAAAACCGAATTTTATCGAAAATAGAGTCGCCACTTGGTTTTTCAGAAAAATCAAGAAAAACAAAAAAATGGACCACCAATCTTTAAAAACGTTAATTAGATAAAACAAGAGTCCAGTGGCTAAGGTACAAATCGGAAAAGGTGTTAGGCACCCCGTTCACCTAACTGTAAGGTTGGCCTTTGTGAGATCTTGACTTGTTTTTTTTTTCGGCATTTCTGGATGCGCGTTACGTGTTTTCGTTTGAGCAGGCTTTTATTGCTTTTGATGCACGATCGGGATTAGATATGCATGCGGGGTAGGTTCCCGGGGCCGTGGGCCGTTGTGGGGCCAATTTCAAAAAAAAATTTAAAAAAAATATTTTAGAGGGCTATAAATATTTGGAATTAGATATTTTCATAAAGATATTTTCTTAAACTTTTCCAACAAGCTTCTTGTTTCTCTCTGCCTTCTCTCTAAGTTCTCGGGGGCCCAGGGCTTAGTTTTCAACAATCCAACAATGGATCCTTGCTTTTGGCGTCGTGGTCTATGCGTTATCTGGTTATAATTTCATTTCGGTGAGGCTCAATTTTATACGTGGTTCGACGTGTGGAGTTTTTAAGTCACCGAGGTAGGATTCTAAACACTACTACTGTATAAGGGTGCTACGTGTAATCATGTGTGTTTTTAACGGTTAGATTGTTGTAGATCTAATCTTGTTTAAAAGTTGGGTTTTTGGGTTTTAAACCCATTTTTTAGAAATTTTGGTGGATGGAATCGGGTGTCGGGTGTTTCTTTAGAGGTCTTGGTGTTAGGCCTAGGCGTGTGGATGTTCGAGGGTGTTGTGTGGGAGTTTGGAGGCCTCGATTCGGGGTTTAGAGGTGGAACCTGTAGCTTAAAAATGATTTTTGGGCTTGTTCAGCTGACTAAACTCAAAGGTTCAGTCGACTGGATCATAGTTCTTGAGTTTGGTCGACTGGACCTCGAGGGTCAGTTGACTGGACAGTGCTTTGAGGCATTTTTTGTGGTTTCTAGTGTGTTGTTCAGTTGATTAGGGGTTAGGTCTAGTCGACTGAAGTGCCGAGGTGTGTTTTTGGTGGTTCAGTGGTTTGGTTTTTGGTTTTCAATTGGTTTCTTATGGTATTCAATTGATTAATTATGGGGCTAGTCAATTGAAATACTGTTGGATGCCTTTTGGGGTTCGATTGGTTGTGCTGTGGGTTCGGGTATCGTGTTGTGATCCCGGGTGTTATGTAGGTGTCGTCCTCGGGGGTGGCACGCATGGTTGGTTTTGGGTGTTGTGGCATAGTTGTGTGCATCGTGGTTGGGTATGGAGTGTGTTTGAGCCTTTGTTCCTTTTGAGGAGAAAGGTGGTGTTGTAACCTCGTGGTTTGAGGGGTTTGATGTTGGCCTTCGGGTTAGGCTTGGTTGTCCCTATGAGTAGATGTCGGGTTTTATGGCGGGTGATGTCACAGTTTGAGGTTATATGGCTATGTGCGCTTATAGCTGGCATTATGCATTTATAACTATGGTTTATTATGCCTGTAATATGTAAGTGAATTACATGATTTTGGTATCGTTACGCGTAACGTGGTTTATGTTTTAAAACTCGTAGGTTTTATAGGCATGTATATATGGGTTCTGAGGAATGGATGCATGTGATGCATGTTGCATGAGTTGCAAGTGTTGTGTGAGTCGCATGTGTAGCATGTGACGTGGTTTGTGATACATAGTGATAGTACATGGTTTTATGCATTTAAATCATGATTAGGTTATGCATGGGTATATGAAATGAGATAAATGAACATGTGGTTCTGTGAATGTTAGCTCTGGATGACGGTGCATTCGATGGGGTTGCGGTCCCTCGGTGAAAGTCCGTAAAGGTTAGGACTGAGGTCCTTCGGTTAAAGTCCATAAAGGTTAGGGCTGAGGTCCTTCGGTGATAATCCGTAAAGGTGTATGGTAGGGCTGAGGTCCTTCGGTTAAAGTCTGTAAAGGTGCATTTACGGGGGCTACGATCTATTGGTGAAAATCCGAGAAGGTACATGGATTGCATGAATTGCATTGTGGTACGGATAGACCAGTTTTCAAGTTATTTTTAAGGGTCGTGTGAATCGCGATCTACAAATTATTTTTCAACTGCTTTCAAGGCTCCTGTGAGTGAGTCAAAAGATGATTTTTATCCTCGCTTTCCCTTGCATGTGAAATTATTTGAAAGGCTTAAAAGAGAGTCTAAAACTACACCTCGTTTTCCTAACATGTTTAGCTTATACTGCATGTCTGTCTAGTTTCTGTTGAGCCTTGGCTCATGACATGGGATTTATTTTTCTTTAGGTACCGATCGCGCAGGTTGATCTGGAGGTGCTGGAGAGGTGGAGGAGTTATAGTCTTCCTTTTTGTTTCTATCTATATCATGTACGTTTAATAGATGTTTCTCGGTGTCGGAGCCTTGTAATGTTTGTCGTTCGGCATTTATATTCAAGGCATGTATTTTTACTTTGAGAGTGTATTCTCAGGTTGGGTGTGTGTTTGGTTGTTTATGAGTGTTTCACGTGGCCTGGAGTTTAGGGCGTGACAGTTTGGTTTCAGAGCTCTGGGTCGAATACATAAGAGTCGTGGGAAGATGGAGCATCACTATGTGAGGTTGATTGCCTGTGCATGACTGTATGTGTTTCGACGCTTTGATAACATGATCGTGTTAGCATGTTAGCTATGTGAATGATGTGTATATGTGAGCATGGGGTTGAATCTTAGGAGTGATAGTCTTGCCTTTGGGCGTTTGGGTTAATAAACTTGGGAGCCACGTTAGAAACGCGTTTAGCTGACGTGATTTCTAATAGGGAGTCTGAGTAGGTTATTCAGATTGATGCGTCATTCTTATTGGTTCTCCTTCGTATATGGGGTTTTATTTAGCATGAACCTATATGCTTATGTGGTTTATGCTATGTGCTGCATCTCATGTTCTGTCTTTTTCATATAGACGCGATGTCTACGTGATGAGGGCGAGGCCGTGGTCTAGGCCGTGGCCGTGGTGTTGGCCAAGGGGATGCTCCTATCCCTAATGCTGGGGATGCTAATGCTCCCCTCGGACCGATAGACACGATGGAGTTGTTCCGTGTGCTGGTTAGCTCTATCCAGCAGTTGGTTAGAGGTGAAATTGTTAGGGAGAAAGAAGGAGTACCTAAGCCGAGAAATACATTAGCGATGCGGGAGTTCAGGGGTATGGATCCACCTACCTTTGTGGGAGATCCTGATCCTATTGTGGCGATAGAGTGGCTGGATGTAATGATTCAGACCTTAGTTAATTTTGAAGATTTAATTAAAATATATGTATGCTATGTCTCGTGGAAATGTTTGGGAGTATAAATCATGCATGAAAGTTTATTTTTGAACTAGTACATGTTTGCAGTGATGATTGAAGGTGGAATTATGTAGGAAAAATTAGGTTGGGTGATGTTGTATGGTTGCATGGCTTAGTTGTAGCCTTAGTGAAGGTGGAGATCGCAGTTCAGGATTGACCGCTTGAGTGGGGTCCTGACCGCTCGAGCGGTGGAGTGGAAGAGAGTTGCTGGAGGGTGACTGCTCGAGCGGTGGAGGCCCGCTCGAGTGGACTGTCGTGTATCTATTTATTTTTTAGGGTCGCGTGGACCCCTTCCTTTTATTCTTTTCATTCCTCTCTCTTTCTCTAAAGCAAGGGTGAAAGTTAGGGTTTAGATTTGAGAGCTTATAGATGGTTCTTTAGCCTCTTTGGGGTGGGTTTCTTGTGTTCCTCTCGACCATTCAACCATTGGAGAGCCGACTTAGGTCTTGTAAGATGATATTCTCACCACGTGGTTAGAGATTTTCACGATTGGAGCTCGTGTGAAGCTTATCTCGTGGATCTAGCATCCTAAAGGTAGGATCTAAGGCTTTGTTTGAATGTTTATGTCATATGAGTCGTATATTTTAAGTTTATGAACATACGAGCATGAAACTTGAGTTCTCTTGAAATCCTAAGTTGAGTTTGATGATAATGGAGGCTAAATCTTGGATTTATGTGGGATTTAATGTTATCCTATCTTGATATTGTTCTTTCTTATGATTGGAACAAAAAAAATGAGAATCCAGGGTTTGGGTTTTGATTTAAACCATGAAAATTGGGGGTTTGGGTTTATAGCATTGGTATGATGAAATTGATATGATTAATGACTAACTTGGGAGTTATTACCACTTAGTGTGAGCTTTATTTCATGAATTTGTGAAGTTGGTGCCATATAATGGTTAATCTGAAGTTTCATCTCCATAGTATTGAAAATGTGAATAATGAACATGTTTAACGATACAGGTTGGGTGAGAGAAACCCTTGGGGTTGGACTCGCGCATGCGTTTTGTGATTTAATATGTAAAAAGGGCCGATTTGGGATCCAAGGGATCGTTTAAGGTTGGGCACGAGTTGCTCCACAGTGAAAAATCGAAAAGCTGGGCATATTGGGTTCTCTGCCCGCCGGCTACTGAATCGGGAAAGGACGTTAGTTGTGTCAGGGTATAGAATGTCTCGTTACTCCTTGGGGCCTGTGTGGCCGGGCTGGTTGTAACGTTACGCGCGTTTGGATGCTCGTCCAACGTCAGTACCTGAATTTGTTAACCACGACTTGGTGAAATACAAGAAATGCCACTGCATGTGTAGGCATGTGTTATAAATTATCGAGTTGGTAAAATCATAAATTGAGAATTTGGTTGATTAAGAAAAATAAACTAAAATGATAATTCTTTTTATACAAACCTGGTTATGCATGGGAAATTTGCTTTGAATTGAAAGATATAAGTTTGATTAAATTTGTGTATATATCCTGCATAACCATCTTCGCATGTAATGCATATATTCACTATTAGTCTTGTTCCTAGGAGCTTCGGCTCATGTTGTTTAACAATAATTCAGGTAATAACGGAAAGAAGGCCGTGGAGTAAGACCAATGGTTGTTGGCTTTTTGGAAAGTTGATAGGATTACATTATCTTCTTAAATAGTTAATTTTTGAGTAATGAGAATGTAAAGGTGTAATCCCTTTTTGGGTACTTGAATTATTGTAATTATGAGCTAAATACCGATGTTGCAAGACCTTAGGGTCATATGTTCATGTGATGCATGGATGTGAGGACATACGTTTGGTTGGATGGAATGTTTGATCCATCTATGAATGATTTTTAGGCAGCAATGTTTGGCTTTGATAAAGAATGATTTGGTTCTTAATTACTTGTTTCCTTGCCATGGTTTTACTCCCTCTAGACAGGTATAATAAAATTATTTATTTCAATCTCGCTTCCAAAACATACACAATTTTCACAGTTTTTTGGCAAAAACTCTCAAGTGTGTTACCGCTCGAGCGGTGAGGCATCCGCTCGAGCGGTCTCCTCTATGTTTCACCGTCAAAAATTGTTTTAAATCAAGTTTCTCATAAATTGATTTTAAGGCATAAGTGGGTTATTCAAAGGTACAGTTTGAAGGAAAAGTTTTTCTCATCAGTTTGGTTTCAAAGACATATTCGAATTATATTAGAACGGGGTCGAAGCGTTACAAATGGTATCAGAGCGTTAGGTTCTAATACCTAGGTACCGCAGGGTTGGCCATTCCATTACGTGAGAGTTTGCATTGATGTGTGACATTCATGATTTGGTGTGCTAGCATGAGACATTATGAATACAATTAGACATTTTCATGGTATGTGTTATTTGGGCATGGAGGTTGGACTTTTAGGATGGTACGTTTGACCCTTAGGCGGCCGGTCGATTAGTTTGGGGTTCGAGTTAGAAAGGTGTTTGGCCGACGTCCATTCTAACTAGAAATCTGAACGAGTTAGCCGGATTGATGTGTCATTTCGATTAGTCTCCCTCGTTATGTGTTGCATAAGGTGTATTAATATGATGATTAGGGTGAAATGATGTCTTATTGAGGAGCGATGTCATCTGTGATAGATGAATTTATATGGGCTTGTGTTAATACCTCTCCTTGTTCTTTCTTATTCGTAGAGGTGATGCCGAGATGTGGTAGGGGCCGAGGCCGTGTCCGAGATCATGCGCTTGTCCAAGTTCTGAAAGAAGGGGATGATCATGCCCTTAGGAACAAGTGAGCGGTGTTGATGTTGTTCAAGAAATGCTTGCTACAATGAGGGCGATGGCCGAGGTGACTAGGGCTGGAGTGAGGGCTCTTGAGCCAAGGGCCTCTGTAGCAATGAGGGAATTCCGACGGTTGGATCCTCCAACTTTCTCGAGGGAGCCGAACCCTAAAGTTGCTACTGAGTGGTTGGAGATAGCCACAACGATCTTTGATACCTTAGAGATCGGAGAAGATGAGTTACGGGTCAGGTTGGCGGCGTTCTAACTTCGAGAAGATGCCAGAGAGTGGTGGAAGTTTGCTAAGACCACCGTAGATGGAACGTGGATAGCCTTTACCAGAATCGTTTTGGAAAAGTAGTTTCCAGGTTCTTCATGGGATGTGTATTGGGAGAAGTTCCTTTCTTTTGTTAATGGGAATCTTACCATGGTCCAATACGAGGCTAAGTTTGCAAACTTGGCGCAGTTCGCACCCGAAATGATATCGACGGAGGAGCTACGTACCAAGAGGTTTGAAAGAGGTCTTCGACCTTCGATCAAGGATAAAATTACGACATTGGGTTTCTGAGTTTACACCGAGGTTGTAGAGGCAGCAATTCGAGTAGAGAATGCAATGGCATATAGCCGTAAGATAAGGGAGAGTAAGTCGCATCAAGGGATTTTTGGTGTTCAGTCTGAAGGACATTAGGTGAAGAGGTAAAAATTAAGGGAATTAAGTTCTTATCCCACGGGATCATAGTTTCATCCACGATCGGCACCCGCACCGCCTATGGGTTCATTTGGACGTTTTGAGCGTTGAGAGCTAGTGTGCTACGCGTGCAGACAGCCGGGACACCGCGTAAAGGATTGTCAGCAAAGAGGACAGCAGCAGCAACAGCAAAATCAGGCTTAGGGAAGGACCCCACCTTCATGTTTTTAGTATGGCCAGATGGGTCACATCCGATGAGATTGCCCTCAGGGAAGGAATATTCAAGGTACTATTGAAGCACATCAGGTACAGTCATCACAGAGACGATAGGGTTATGTCCAGTCATAGCAATAGTCGGGGGCACAGTCAATGAGGACAGTAGTTGGAGCAACCTCAGCCCAGTCAGTGAGGCAGCCAGTAGCCAGGAGCAGTGGGGGACAAAATCAGGGGAACTAGGGACGCGCGTATGCTCTTGTGGAGCCCAGTACATCGGTAGCACCTGTCGTGCCAGATACCGTAGCTAGTCCTTCGATCATACGAGGTACCTTCTTAGTGTACCATTCTTGGGCTAGTGGCCTTGTTGATACTAGAGCATCGCATTCTTTTATTTCATTTGCATTTGCATCTGCATTGGGATTAGAAGTAGATGTGTTGGATAATGCCTTGTGTGTAGAGACATCGTTGGGAGAAATCGCCGTGTTGAGATAGGTTTGTAGAGCTTGTGAGATGGAGGTTACCGACCATCATTTGGTATTTGATTTTACTATAATCGATATGTTATCTTTCGATATTATCTTACGAATGAATTGGTTGACGAACTTTCAAGCCTACATTGATTGGAACTGAGAATGGGTATTTGTTTGCACTCTGGAGGGAGATTCCTTTTATTTTGTGGGTGACCGGGATAGTGGTTTAGCACCTAGACCTCTTGGATCACGGAGCTGTGATAGCCTCAATCTCCTTTTCTCTTCCCTATCTGTAGATGAGACTGGTTCCACTCAAGGACAGCTTCCTCCCATTGCCTGTGAGTTTCCAGATGTGTTCCTGAGCGAGTTATTTGAGCTTCCACCATGACGAGAGGTTGAGTTTTCCATAGATCTTATCTCAGGGACGGCCCCCATTTTCATGCCCTCCTATCGCTTTACACTAGTCGAGTTAGTAGAGTTGAAAGTGCAAGTTCAAGAGTTGTTGGATAAAGGGTTCATCCGCCCTAGCGTGCCTCCATGGGGAGCCCCAGCACTGTTTGCAAAGAAGAAAGATGGGTCGTTACGTCTTTGTATAGATTATCGTAAGTTGAATCAAGTGACCATTAAAAACAAATACCCCATGCCGCGTATCGACAATTTGTTTGATCAACTGAGAAGTTCTGAGAGGTTCTTGTTGTTTCTCAAAAATTGACTTAAGGCCGGGTTACCATCAATTGCGGGTTAGGGAGGAAGACATTCCGAAGAGATCTTTTCGTATGCATTATGGGCATTTTGAATTTCTAGTCATGCCATTCGGGTTGACTAAGGCACCATCCACGTTTATGGACCTTATGAACCACATCTTTCACCCCTATCTTGATCAATTCATGGTAGTATTTGTGGACGACATTTTAATCTACTCCCCATCGAAAAAAGAGCATGCGGAACATCTTTGAATCACCTTACGGTTATTACAAGAACATCAATTATATGCTAAGTATGAAAAATGTGAATTTTGGTTGTCGTAAGTAAAGTTTCTAGGGCATGTAGTTTCAAAGGATGGAGTGGCAGTGGATTCATCCAAGATTAAGGCGGTGATGCAGTGGGAAAGACCGAAAAGTGTGTTTGAGATTTGAGCTTCTTGGGATTTGAAGCATATTACCTACGCTTTTTGAAAGATTTCTCTAGGCTTGCAGCGCCTCTGACCCGTCTTATGCGAAAGGGAATCAAGTTTGTATGGAACAATAGTTTTGAGTTCGCCTTCTCGACATTGAAGATGCTACTAACAAGTACACCCATTCTGACTATTCTAGAGAGAGGACTCGGTTATACCATTAACTGCGATGCATCGCATGAGGAATTGGGATGCGTGCTGATGCAACTAAATAAGGTGGTGGCCTATGGATCGAGACAGGTGAAAGTTCATGAGAGGAATTACCCTACGTATGACTTAGAGCTCACAGCAGTGGTCTTTGCCCTTAAGATCTGGAGACGTTACCTATATGGGGAGCGCTTCAAAGTATTCTCGGACCATAGAAGTTTGAAATATTTGTTCTCACAGAAGGATCTGAATTTGCGTCAGATGAGATGGATAAAATTCTTAGGAGATTATGACTTTGACCTCCAGTATCACCCGGGCAAGGTGAATGTAGTAGCCGATGCCCTCAATCGAAAGTCCTTGAGTACGCTAGCAAGGATAGCAGTTAGAGAGTGGAATATGATGGGAGAAATCAAAGAGTATGATCTTCATTTAGGGAAATTTGATGAGTGTGTTGTTCTGTTTACGGTAATTTCTCAACCTATTCTTATCTGTCACGTTGTGGAGGCACAACAAGAGGACGCTGAGAGTTTGATGTTCCGGGAACAAGTTTTAAATGGCAAGAATGCCAAGGAATGGGTTATCCACCCCGATCAAAGCCTGAGATTTATAGGAAGGATCTTTGTGCCGGAGATGCTTTGGGAAGATGTGTTACGCGAATTTCATCATTCACGACTGGCGGTGCATCTGGGTGGCACAAAAATGTATCATGACATACGTAGGCAATTTTGGTGGTAGGGTATGCAGAAAGACATTGCGGTTTTCATTTCACGTTGTCTCACATGTCAACAGGTGAAAGTCGAGCACCAAAAACCATTGGGTTAGTTGCAACCTTTACCAGTGTCAGAGTGGAAATGAGAAAATATCACTATGAATTTTCTCTCAGGTCTTTCGAGATCACCGAAGGGGCATGATGCTATATTGGTTGTGGTGGACAGATTAACTATGTTGGCTCATTTATTACCAATCCGCATGACGGACTCGGTTCATAAATTCAGTAAGCTCTATATACGCGAGATTGTTAGACTCCACGGGGTACCAATTTCTATTATTTCTGACCGGGACCCTCGTTTCACATCACATTTTTGGCAAAGTTTGCAGTCAGCTGTGGGAACGAGCCTACTTCTTAGTAGCGCTTTTCACCCCCAAACAGATGGCCAGTCGAAACGCACCATTCGGATACTCAAAAATATGTTACGGGCGTGTGTTTTGGATTTTCGTGGGTCATGGGAGGACCACTTACCGTTGGTAGAATTCACCTACAATAATAGTAACCAATCGAGCATCAATATGGCACCTTATGAGGCGTTGTACGGTAGACCTTGCAGATCACTAGTGGTTGGACCGACGTTAGTGAAACGGCCATGTTAGGGCCCGAGCTTGTACGTGAGACCACATAAAAGATCTGCACGATCCGTAAACATTTGATAACTGCCCAAAGCCGTCAGAAAAGTTATGCAAATAAAAGAAGAAGACCGTTAGCATTTAAGGTGGGAGATCACGTATTCTTGAAAGTTTTACCGAGAAAAGGTCTAATGAGGTTTGGTAAGAGTGGTAAGTTATCACCGCATTTCATCAGCCCATTTGAAATCCTTGATAGAGTCAGAGAAGTGGCCTACCGTTTAGCATTACTGCCGCAGTTGGCCTCGGTACACAATGTTTTTCATGTGTCCATGTTGCATAAGTATGAGCCGAACCCGTCCCATGTCTTGGATTTGACGGAGTTGAAGGTTGACGATGATGTTACCTATGAGGGGAAAGCGGTAAGAATTCTTGACACCAAAGAACAAGTTTTACAGGGGAAGACCATTCAGTATGTAAAGGTGTTATGGCTACACCACGGCGTTGAAGAAGCTACGTGGGAACGAGAATCAGAGATTCGTAGAAATTACCCCAAGTTGTCTAGTTTAAGAGGTATGTGTGATTTTGGGGACGAAATCTCCTAAGTGGGGGAGATTGTAACGATTCAGACCCTAGTTAATTTTGAAGATTTAATTAAAATATATATATGTTATGTCTCGTGGTAATGTTTGGGCATATAAATCATGCATGAAAGTTTATTTTTGAACTAGTACATGTTCCTAGTGATGATTGAAGGTGGAATTATGCAGGAAAAATTTGGTTGGGTGATGTTGTATTGTTATATGGCTCAGTTGTAGCCTCAGCGAAGGTGGAGATCGCAGTTCAGGATTGATCGCTTGAGCGGGGTCCTAAACGCTCGAGCGGTGGAGTGGCAGAGAGTTGCTGGAAGGTGACCGCTCGAGCGGTGGAGGCCCACTCGAGCGGACTATCGCGTATCTTTTTTTTTAAGGGTCGCGTGGACCCCTTCCTTTCATTCTTTTCATTCCTCTCTCTCTCTAAAGCAAGGGTGAAAGTTAGGGTTTAGATTTGAGAGCTTATAGAGGTTTGTTAAGCCTCTTTGAGGTGGATTTCTTGCGTTCCTCTCGACGATTCAACTGTTGGAGAGCCGACTTAGGCCTTGCAAGACGATATTCTCACCACGTGGTTAGAGATCTTCATGATTGGAGCTCATGTGAAGCTTATCTTGTGGATCTAGCATCCCAAAGGTAGGATCCAAGACTTTCTTTGAATGTTTATGTGATATGATTCGTATATTTTATGTTTATGAACATACGAGCATGAAACTTGAGTTCTCTTGAAACCCTAAGTTGAGTTTGATGATAATGGAGGCTAGATCTTGGATTTATGAGGGATTTAACCTTATCCTATCTTGATATTGTTCTTTCTTGTGGTTGGAAGAAAAAAAAATGAGAATCCAGGGTTTGGGTTTTGATTTAAACCATGGAAATTTGGGGTTTGGGTTTAAAGCATTGGTATGATGAAATTGATATGATTAATGACCAACTTGGGAGTTATTATCACTTAGTGTGAGCTTTATTTCATGAATTTGGGAAGTTGGCGCCATATAATGGTTAATCCGAAGTTCGAGCCCCATAGTATTGAAAATGTGAATAATGAACATGTATAATGAAACGGGTTAGGCGAGAGGAACCCTTGGGGTTGGACTCGCGCATGCGTTTTGTGATTTGATATGTAAAAAGGGCCAATTTGGGATCCAAGGAATTATTAAAGGTTGGGCACGGGTTGCTCCATGGTGAAAGATAAAAAAATTGCGCAGATTAGGTTCTCTGCCCGTCAGTTAGTGAACCGAAAAAGGACGTTAGTCGTGTCGGGGTATAGAATGTCTCGTTACTCCCTAGGGCCTGTATGGCCGGGTTGGTTGTAACGTTATGCGAGTCTATAAGCTCGTTCGGCGTCAGCACCTGAATTTGTTAACCACGAGTTGGTGAAATACAAGAAATGCCACTCTATGTGTTGGCGTGTGTTATAAATTATCGGGTTGGTAAAATCATAAATTGAGAATTGGGTTCATTAAGAACAATAAACTAAAATGATAATTCGGTTTGTACAAACTTGGTTATGCATGGGAAATTTTCTTTGAAATTGAAAGATATAAGTTTAATTAAATTTGTGTATATATCTTGCATAACCATCTTCGCATGTCATGCATATATTCACTGTTAATCTTGTTCCTATGAGCTTCAGCTCATGTTGTTTAACAACATTTCAAGTGATAACGGAAAAAAGGCCATGGAGTATGACCAATGGTTGATGGCTTTTTGGAAAGTTGATAGGATTACATTGTCTCCTTAAATAGTTATTTTTTGAGAAATGAGAATGTAAAGGTGTAATCCCTTTTTGGGTACTTGAATTATTGTAATTATGAGCCAAATACCGATGTTGTAAGACCTTAGGGTCATATGTTCATGTGATGCATGCATTTGATAACGTACTTATTTGGTTGTGTTGAATGTTTTGATCCATCTATGAATGATTTTTGGGCAGCAATGTTTGGCTTATGATAAAGAATGATTTGGTTCTTAATTACTTGTTTCTCTGCCATGGTTTTACTCCCTCTAGACAGGTTTTATAAAATTATTTATTTGAATCTCGCTTCCAAAACATAGACAATTTTCACAGTTTTTGGGCAAAAACTCTCGCGTGTGTCACCGCTTAAGCGGTGAGGCGTCTGCTCGAGCGATCTCCGTTGTGTTTTACCGTCAAAAATTGTTTTAAATCAAGTTTCTCATAAAATGGATTTTAAGGCATATGTGGGTTATTCAAAGGCACAGTTTCAAGGAAAAGGTTTTCTCATCAGTTTTGTTTCAAAGACATATTCGAATTATATTAGAACGGGGTCGAAGCGTTACACTAGAGTTGGTGACCGAATCTTGGACACGTTGCAGATTGAGGAGGATGAGTTGCGGGTTTCTTTTGCTACTTTTCAGCTGAGAGGTAGTGCTCATCAGTGGTCGAGGTATGCCATAACCATAGTGGGGGTCACTTGAACAGCTTTTATAGG
Source organism: Heliamphora exappendiculata (assembly GCA_034768845.1). Taxonomy (NCBI): domain Eukaryota; kingdom Viridiplantae; phylum Streptophyta; class Magnoliopsida; order Ericales; family Sarraceniaceae; genus Heliamphora; species Heliamphora exappendiculata. The sequence continues at coordinate 8,691 of JAOTRH010372182.1, read as the reverse complement.
AGTGTTTCTAGAGAAATACTTCCCGGCATCGAAGAGGGATCTATACAGGGAGAAGTTCTATACTCTTACCCTAGGGGCCATGGATGTTATGTAGTATGAGGCCAGGTTTATGTGGTTGTCCCGATTTTCTCCAGAGTTAGTGAGCACAGATGAGCTTAGAGCGATGAGGTTTGAGCGAGGCTTGAGGCCAGCGATCTGGGAGCGTGTGGTTGCATTGGGACTTTGTGTATTCACAGAGCTAGTAGAGGCAGCAGCGAGGGTTGAGAACGCTATGCCTGAGATTTGAGCTTCTAGAGAGGCTAGGACATCATAGGGTGGGACGGAAGCACAGACAGGTGGACGCTCCAGTAAGAGGTAGAAGTCCTCTGGTCTTATCTTTAACCCATCTGGGTTACCACAGCAGTTCTCTGCACCAGCACCACCAATGGCTTCATTTGGGAGGCCGGAGCGGAGGGAGTTGATTTGTTATCAGTGCAGGCAGCCAGGGCATCGTGTGTCAGAGGGCCCGTAGCCAAAGCAGTCCCAGGGTTCATGGATTCTCTCATAGGGGAGAGAGTTATAGGTTTGTTATGGATGTGTCCAACCTGGATATGTTCGCAAGAACTACCCCTAGAGAGAGAGTGCACCGAGTATAGTGGGAACACCAGAGGGTTTACATGTGCAGGAGCGACAATAGTATCCTACGGTTTAGACTTCTAGGATGACAAGTGGGAGTACGTCAATTCAGTCGGTGCGACAGCCGATAGCACCGAGTTATCGTGTACAGGACAAAGTGAGAATGCCCCGAGCGTACGCTCTCGTGGCTCTGAGTTCTTCTAGGGCACTGGCCGTGCCGGAGGATGTAGCTATGCCTTCAACGAGCAGAGGTACTTTTTGAGTCTGCAGGCTTTGGGCCAGTTTCTTTGTTGCATCCGTTTGGGAGTTAGTGATGAACTCCATGGGTGGTGTGCTGTGTTGAGGCAGTGGCTGGTGATGATGTGAGGTTGGGGTGAGTTGTAGATCTCGTGTCTTTAAGATAGTTGGCCATTATTTAGGATGTCTGACCTTGTTTGACTATATCCTAGAAATGGTTTGGCTGACCCTCTTGTATGCCTGTGTCGATTGTGATCGATGGTTTGTTGTTTTGACCTTGGGTTGAATTTTGAAGGCAAAATTCCTTTAAGGGGGGTAGAGTTTTGAGACCTTGACCCATTTTCTTTTTTGGCGTTTCTGGATGCGCGTTATGTATTTTCATTTGAGCATGTTTTTATTACTTTTGATGCATGATCGGGTTTAGATATGCATGCAGGGTAGGTTCCTGGGGCCATGGACCGTTGTGGCGTGAATTTTGAAAATTTTCAAAAAAAGATATTTTAGAGGCCTATAAATATCTGGAGTTAGATATTTTTATAAAGATATTTTTCAAAACTTCTGCAACAAGCTTCCTGTTTTCTCTCTGCCTTCTCTCTAAGTTCTCGGGGGCCCGGGGCTCAAATTTAAACGATCCAACAGCGGATCCTTGCTTTTGGCGTCGTGGTCTACACATTCATCCGATCAGAACTTAATTCTGACGAAGCTCAATTTTGCGCGTGGTTCGATGCGTTAAGTTTTTAACTCACCGGGATAAGATTCTAGACCCTACTGCTGTATAAGGGTGCTACGTGTAATCTTGTGGGTTTTTAAAAGTTAGATTGTTGTAGATCTTATCTTGTTTAAAAGTTGGGTTTTTTGGTTTTAAACCCATTTTTTGGCAATTTCGGTTGATGGAATCGGGTGTCGGGTGTTTCTTTAGAGGTTCAGTCGACTGGATCATAGTTCTTGAGTTCGGTCGACTGGACCTCGAGGGTCAGTCAACTAGACAGTGCTTTGAGGCATTTTTCGTGGTTTCCAGTCTGTTGTTCAGTCGACTAGGGGTTGGGTCCAGTCGACTAAAGTGCTGGGGTGTGTTTTTGGTGGTTCAGTGATTTGGTTTTTGGTTTCCAAATGATTTCTTATGGTATTCAATTAGTTGATTATGGGATTAGTCAACTGAAATACTGTTCGACGCCTTTTGGGGTTCGGTTGGTTGTGCAGTGTGTTCGGGTATCGTGTTGTGATCTCGGGTGTTGTGTAGGTGTCGTCCTTGGGTGTGGCGTACATGGTTGGTTTTGGGTGTTGTGGCACGGTTGTGTGCGTCATGGTTGGGTATGGAGTGTGTTTGAGCTTTTGCTCCTTTTGAGGAGAAAGGTGATGTTTGTAACCTCGTGGTTTGAGGGGTTTGATGTTGGCCTTCGGGTTAGGCTTGGTTGTCCCTCTGAGTAGATGTCGGGTTTTGTGGCGGGTGATGTCACAGCTTGAGGTTATATGGCTATGTGCGCTTATAGCAGGCTTTATGCATTTATAACTGTGGTTTATTATGCATGGAATATGTAAGTGAATTACATGATTTTGATATCGTTACGTATAACGTGGTTTATGCTTTAAAACTCAGAGGTTTTATTGGCATGTATATGTGGGTTCAGAGGAACGGATGCATGTGATGCATGTTGCATGAGTTGCAAGTGTTGTGTGAGTCGCGAGTATAGCATGTGACGTGATTTTATGCATTTAAATCCTAATTAGGTTATGCATGGGTATATGGAATGAGATAGACGAACATGTGGTTCTGTGAATGTTAGCTCTGGCTAACGGTGCATTCGATAGGGCGCGGTCTCCCGGTGAAAGTTCGTAAAGGTTAGAGCTGAGGTCCTTCGGTTAAAGTCCTTAAAGGTTAGGGCTGAGGTCCTTCGGTGATAGTCCGTAAAGGTGTATGGTTGGGCTGAGGTCCTTCGGTTAAAGTCCGTAAAAGTGCATTGACGGGGGCTGCGGTCCATCGGTGAAAATCTGAGAAAATACATGGATTGCATGAATTGCATTGTAGGACGGATATATCAGTTTTCAAGTTATTTTTAAGTGTCGTGTGAATCGCAATCTAAAAACTCTTTTTTAACTATTTTCAAGGCTCCTATGAGTGAGTCAAAAGATGGTTTGTATCCTCGCTTTTCCTTGCATGTGAAATTATTTTAAAGGCTTGAAAGAGAGTCTAAAACTACACCTCATTTTCCTAACATGTTTAGCTTATACTACATGTCTGTCTAGTTTCTACTGAGCCTTGGCTCACGACGTGGGATTTATTTTTCTTCAGTTACCAATCATGCAGGTTAATCTGGAGGTGCTGGAGAGGTAGAGGAGTTATAGTTTTCTTTTTTGTTTCTATCTGTATCATGTATGTTTAATACATGTTTCTCAACGTTGTAGCCTTGTAATGTTTGCCATTTGGCGTTTATATTAAATGCATGTATGTTTACTTTGAGAGTGTATTCTCAGGTTGGTGTATGTTTTGTCGTTTATGGGTGTTTCATGTGGCCTAGAGTTTGGGGTGTGACAGCCTCTACTAATTATTATTGGTTCTTTAATTTTTTTCTCAAATGAATGCAAATATAGAAAATAGGGACAAAGCGAGAACATTCAAAATTAAATAATGAAAATACATAGCATAAGTATATAGAATGCCAAACCCTAGGTCCTAAGGCATGTAAATTCTAGCTAAAGGATACATAATGCAAACCGCATGTGATACACAAACTATGAAATCATGTAAATGAAGCTAGCAAACCCAAATCATGTTAAAATTATACTAAGCATTACATGGATTCAAATGAAGGAGAAGTAGACTTAAGGTGTTTTATGTTTTAAACATGCTGATCTATACTTTAAACTGCATAGTAGTAATTAATTAGAATAATATGCAAACGAAAACAAGCTATTGGAATAGGCTTGAAATAAACAAAGGTGGTAACTGTAATGTAGTAATGTTACAGTTGCAAGCTCAAAAGACCAAAAAGATTGCAGTTGTGCATAACAGAAGCACACCCACAAGCATGTTAGTGCATTTAGGTCACGACCACAACATTTGGAAGCTGCAACCGCAAGGACTCTAAGCACATTTTAATGGACAGTATATTGCGGTGGTAGTGTACAGTGTAGGCACAACATAACTGAGACTATTTTAATTAAACTATAATGATAGTTAACCAAATTTTCTACAACTATGTAGGCTTTCAAATTTGATGAATCAAGATAATTAAACCTAATGATATCAAATCTAAAGAATAAACATGTTCATGATCCTTCTAATTAGAATAATGAATTTAACACGGTAGATTAAACCTAGTGATAACGACACTAGAGAAATGACATGCAATTTAACAATCAATATTCAAAATTAAAACCCAACCTCCCCACGGGGGTAGAAAAATGTGAGGAGAGAAATGTTGGGATTCCAACAGAATACCGGGGATGTAACAATCTAGACGAATCCTCGAGCCATAGAGTGTGGTGATCAGCTATCGGGTCCTCGAGCAGCAGTCCAATTCCAGTATTCAGATCAAAGTCGAGCGAAAGTGTGGATCGGGATGTGAGTCGACAATGCAGCAGAGTACCGGTGTACATTAAAATAGTACTCAATAAAACGGCATCATATTGACGTCAGGAAAAAGGTTCCTTCAAATCGTATCAAAGGTACGTTTATATAGAGTATGTACGCCAATGAGGTATTGCCACGTTCGATGCCTAGACTGGGCTCACAAAGCTTGTGATCGCCACCTTTAAAGGTTGCGACCGTGAGGATAAAGGTTGTGACTATGATAAAAGTTAGGGTTTCTAAGAGATTCATATGGCTATCGCAACAATCAAACCAATGGTCGCGAGGTTCGAAAGGTTGCGGTTGAATTACTTGGGCCAGTGAACAACCAGGTCACAGGGTTCAAAAGGTTATGGCCTCAAAGTTCAAAAGATGTGATCTTGTGATTTGGTTTCATGGAATACCAGACTTAGATTGCTTTTCAACAATCATGCAGAGTCATAATTCCCATTTGGTTTTCATCATCGGACTCAACTGAACAAGCCTAAGATTTAACGAGATTAAATTAAGGTGTCTACACTTGCCCCTCTTTGACACAACTTGCGCAGGGTTCAATCGACTGGGCCAAGCCCCTCAATCGATCGAACTGCTGGGCAGTGCATTTTTCTGTGTAAAAACTAATTTTTCAGCCTTAAACCAAATCAAACAAGCCTCAACGGAACCCGAACACGCTCCAAGGGTGCACTTAAAACATTCTGGAGGTTCCGAGATAACTCGAACACTTAATCATTCAAAAATGAATCGGGTCGGGGTCTCACACGCTGCCCCCTCTCCTCTTAGGCAATTAATTTTTCCTTTTAGAGATTATTATGTGAGAAGAAACCGAAAGGATGAAGAACTCTTCGATCGGAATCGGTGCTCACATATCGTGATCGTCGTAGTACGTCCAGGACATACATGAAAAGATTGTAAGGTCGTCTTCAACGTATTTGGGATTTCTTGAAAATTTTTGACAAGTTTCATAAAGGTATTATACTATTGAAATCTATATAGTTTTCGTTTTTCATGAAAATCGCATACGTCATTTTTTACAGTCACGACGTCAATTCATAAATCTTTTTTCTGCTCCAACAATGGTATCATAGCCACAGTTGCGTTTTTCATGAAAAACTATTGTGCTAACATTTGTTTTGCAGCCTATGTCGTTATGATCCGGTTATATGAATGTATGAATGAATGTTTGACTTATATCATTTTTAATCGTTTATCTCGATGGTTTTGTTTCGAGATTAGATCTGTTGTACGCCTCCTACGTGGGGTATAGGTTTTTGACGATGTAATCTGTTATTTCATTTCTTTTTTTAGATCAATATTATAATCGGATCACGCAAAGTGAGAAACAAAAACAAAAAGAAGAAGAACAAGGCAGCAGCGGCAAGGGTTGTTCGGCTGAACATGGACGCTGTGTTCGAGACTTTCTTTTTGGGCTTTCGGCAATCTTTTTTGACGCGATTTTTTCACTGAAATTAAGTTTGTCCATTGGCTATCTGATGGTGGTTCGTTTGCGATTCAACGACAGCGGCAAATGGGTCAAAAGGTGCTTCAAAGCTGGTCGTGCACAGTGGCGCCACTATAGAAATTTTGGTACTTTGAGAATTTTTTTGGTCCACTTCGACATCATATTTTGACGCAAATTTTTTGGAGATCAAGACCTCGATGTGCTCTACTTACCATAATTTTTTGGGGGTTCAACAGTGGCAGTAAGGCGGTCAAACAGCGGCTGAAAAAAGGCAGCGCAGGGCTGCCAAAGGCAGCACTTTTTTGGCCCAATCAAGGGGCTGTTTGGCCAGTTTATTTTTAGTTTTTTCAGCGTTCCAGTGGTGGTCTGGGACTGTGACGGTGGTCCGGAGGCTAAGGAGGAAGTTCAGGTCTTTGACGGCTTGTTTAGAGTTCCAAAATCCTAGGCGTTTAATTTTTAATTCAAGACCGTCGAATTATAAGATTAAATGGATGGACCGGATTGTAACGACTATTTATATTTATTTTGTCATTATTTAATTATTTATTTTATTTTATTGCGTGGTTGATTTTTTATTTTATTTGGTTTTCCATTTATGCATGATTTTAATTATCGAAAGTATATTAGGAAAAATGATTTTATAAAATAAATAATCCTATCAATTTTTTTAAAATAAAAAGATAATTATTTATTTAATTTTTGCGTTAAAATTAATTAAAGTTCTTTTAATTAAAACCCGAGTAATTAATTTCTTTCGCAAAATTAAATAAGGAAGTTTTTTATTTATTTTTTTATAGTTAAATAAGGAATATTTTAATTGATTAAAATCGAATTTATTTTAATCAGGAATTAAAATATGTTTAATCGTTTAAAATGAACAAAAAAGAAAAACTCTCAATTTTTAAAATATTAAGTGGGAGAATGGCTTAGTCACAGATAAATCCTATGGTCTCCATTACACGTTCGTAAGAGATGTGATTATAGCTCGCGGGCCGGCTTTGACTTTCAATCTCCATACGGAAGGGTTATAATCATGGTATCTCCAGCACGAATTTTTGAAAGAAGTAGATTTGAGAATAATGCAAAGTAGGGTTCGTTCACACTGGACCCAGGGCATTGACACGGTATTTTCAAATTAAGAGTAATAATTATACACTTAACCCGTGAATAAAAATATCTTTCCTAAGGAGTCACTATTTTTATTTGTGGGGAACAAAATTTATTGGCTATTTAATTTACTTGGAATGTCCTATATCAAGAAACGAAAAATCTTGTAGTTCTTTGTTCGTTAATTGTTAGACGTCCACACTACGTGGCTAATCAATTAATGTGGCTCTGGGCTGGTGGTTTTCTATTATGATATTTGGTTCTGGCAGTAAATTGATAGATTGGCATGTCTGTCCGGACGGGTGTTGATTAGTAGACGTTCACACTACGTGGCCTGCTTAATCAAGAAGGATTCGGGCTGCCAATAATTCTTTTTTAAATTAAAAGGTTGAGGGGCCCTAATTTGATAAAAGAATTAAAAAGATTTTCTCTTTTTTTTCTCAGAATTTAATAATGGGATCATTCAAACCACTAGCGAAAATTCTCAAGGAACATAAACTTACTGGACCAAACTTTATCACATGGAAACGAAACCTCGATATTATTTTGACTTCTGACGACTATAAGTTTGCGTTGCATGACCCCTGCCCTCCCACTCCTCATAATGGATCCACCGAACAACAGATCCAAGATTATGAGAAGTGGGTGAAGGCTGATCGGATGGCTAGCTGTTACATCTTGGCATCTATGTCGGATGTTCTGCAAAGCCAGCATCAGTCTATGGCATCTGCAGCTGAGATCATGTTGAACCTTACAGAAATATTTTGTGATTAGGGTCGGGCAGCAAGGCAGGTGACCATGAGGGCTCTCATGAACACAACCATGACTGAAGGTACACCTGTAAGGGACCACGCTTTGAAGATGATCGCTCTTCTTAAAGAGCTGGAGGTCCTTGGAGCAGAAATCGATGTGGAATCCCAAATTGATATCGTGCTCCAGTTACTGCCTGATTCGTTTCAACAATTCTGACTAAACTACACTATGACCAAACTGGATTTTTCTCTAGCAGAATTATTGAAAGAACTACAGGCAGCAGAAGGTGTTATCCATAAGCCAACCCATGCATTTGTTGCTGAAAAGGCTTCTACTTCTAGGCCAAGAGGTGGCAAGAAGAAGTAGAAAGAGCAGCAATAGAAAAATGCAAGAAAGGTTGGCAAGGCTAAGCCATCACTTACCAGGGCGAAGGTAAAGACACCTAACGGCAATTGCTATTTTTGTCAGATGCCGGGACACTGGAAGAGGGACTATCCTGACGGGAAGAATAAGCAACTTGCAGATATTACTTTTTCTCTAGTAGTTGAATCATGTTTAGCGGTTGTATCTATAGAAACCTGGTGTGCAGATATGGGAGCCACTAATCATGTCTGCAATTCTTTGCAAGGGTTCCAGGTAACCAGGCAGCTTAGAGAGGGCGATGTCTACCTTCAGACGGGGAATAACTTCAGGGTGTCTATTGTTGTAGGGGGAGAATTTGTTCGTTATTTCAGAAAAAAATTAATGTTTAATTTTGAAGAACATTTTATATGTATCCCAAATTAGGCAGAACTTAGTTTCAGTTTCCTATTTGGGGAATGATCGATATTCTGTTTCTTTTAATAAGCTTTCATGCAGTATTATAGTTGGAAAATAATTTATCTGTCGTGGTACATTAGAAAATGCTCTTTATATTTTACACCCTGTTATTTCTACTGATAAAAACAATGAG
>JAOTRH010372181.1:0-71795 GCA_034768845.1 Heliamphora exappendiculata | reverse complement strand
TGAGAAAATCTCAGAAAAATTTTAGAAAATCCTAGAAAATTTTGAAAAAAATTTTGAGAAAATTTTAAGAAAATTATAGAAAAATTTTAGAAAATCCTAGAAAAATTTATAAATTTGAAGAAAAATTTTAGAAAATCTTATAAATTTAAGGAAGATTTTAGAAAATTTAGGAAAATTTTAAGAAAACCCAAAATTTTTTTTAGAAAATCCTAAAAATTTGAAAATAACTTTTTGAGAAAATTTGGTGAAAATTCTAGGAATTTGTAGAATTTTTCGAGAGTTAAAGACAGAGATTTACCTAGTGCACCAGAGCTTAAGGTTACTAGGATATGCAGAAATCACGAACTAGGGTTAGGGCGCCTAGTTTTCTAGGGCTTGAAAGGACCGAGAGAACCTAGGTTTTGTTTTCAGTTGTTTCTTTGCACTTGGCTTGCTTGATCTGTCATTTATGTATTCTCTATCGATCTTCTCTTTACAGGCTAGCCACTATGTCCGAGGTTTCGGAGGTTCTGCCTTTGGGGACATGTTGGAGTAGTATGATGCCCTCCCTGCTCCCAGCCGGGCTTATATTGATGCCTCTGATTTTGCTCGTTTCATACGTCTGTTAGGTAGGACGAGCAACGACCGGGTATGGCTGACAGTCCTGACCGAGCGGTGGTGGGATACCACCAACACTTTTCACTTCACTACCTTCGGGGCTACTCTGACGCCTCTGGACTTTGCGTTGATTACTGGTATCGGGTTGGAGGAGCTGCTATCCCGTTTGATCCATCTATATCCCAGTCGACCGATGCACTGCTGTACTTCCTCGGGCCTGTTCCTGCTCAGATGGACCGCGACAGAGTCAGATACACCTGGTTCTTTGAGCAGTTCAGACACTTTTAGTGCACTGAGCCTCGTCATTACGAGTGGGTTGCCTGAGGCTTTCTCATGTATATGTTCAGTACCTCCTTGTTTTCAAACAAGGAGAGTACCGTTCATTTGTATTACTTGGGCAGCTTGGCTCGTCTTGACCGGGTTGCCAGCTATGGCTGAGGAGGCGCTGCTCTGGCTACTCTCTATAGCTTTATGCGGACCTTGACCCGGTTTTCCCAGGAGCTCAGTATCGGGGGATTCTGGAGGGTCTGGGAGGTATGACTTAGTTTCTGCAGTTCTTTATCCATTTCTGTTATCTGTTATTTCTACCTGCTGACATCTTTTTCTTTGCAGTTATGGACCTATGAGTTCCTCGGACTTCACATCCCGACGAACTCTGTGGCTGACCCTCTGGTTAATCCCCGTGCAGCCCGATGGTTCCGTGGGCTGAAGGAGAAGAAAGCTGGAGGAAAACATCTTGACCGGTTCCGGGTGTCTTTGGACCGGCTGACCCCTGACCAGGTATCTTTACCATTCAATACACTACTTGCTGTATTATACTGCTTATTGAGCTATTCACTGTACTGCACTGCACCATTTTCCATTATGTTTACTGCACTGGGCACTGATTACTGCACACTGTTCATCATACTGTATATTTTACTGTTCTTTGCATTGTATTGTATCTTGAACTGTTGTAGGTCCACTTGGATGTCTGGAGGGGGTGGAGGATTAGGCCGGTGCTGATTTGATGCGCAGTCGGGATATCACTTCCCAGGCGGATCCTACTGGAGGGTCCATTTGGAAGGGAGTACTATCTGGGAGTGCGAGTGGTTCGCCAGTCGCTCGACCTGGATCACTTTCGGATCCTAGTGGTTCATCCGGCTTGTATGCGCCGGATTGAGCGTCTAGGCCGGGTCAATCTTCTTCTCGAGCTGGTGGGGACTCCAGTTACCGAGCCGCTGGTGGCGGAGGGGGACTATACTGCTTGGGCCCGGGCCCATCTACTGGGTCCATTAGGACCCGGCCCGGGTGGCAGGAGGCGAGCACTGGAGGCGGCCGATGCTGATGCTGATGCTGCTGCTGGAGGTGTTGGGGCTACGGCTGCTGCCGGAGCTGCTACTAGGGATGCTGCTGGCAGGTGGGGACCAGAGTTGCCATGGGACGTCCAAACTGTGGTATACGGCTTCCCCTTCTCTCTTCCAGTTCCTGTTATGTCAGAATCGGAGTTCAGGGCTGACATCGGCCAGGTTTGTCTTCTACCTTTCTCTTAGTCACTTGTTCTTTCTTTACCTATCTAGTTTATTCTAGAACTGTTCTCTTCTACAAGTCGACCAGGCTTGGTTAGACCAGGCAATGCTGATGATTACCAGTTTAAGAGTACTGGTCCGGCAGATGGATGCCTCGATGCGGGCACCTGGCTTTGCTTTCGTACCAGTAGCTTCCGTGAGTAGCTTATGTGTTTTAATTTTTTTGCATTTTCTTGTCTTTATCCTGCTCTAAGTCTTATTTTTCTTTTGGCAGCCTCCAGCTCCGGCCACCAATGTGATGCCGCCATCTGCTCCATCCCCGGCCCCATCCCCGGTTAGAGGCCATGGTTCCTGGGTGTCTTCTTAGGCTCGTTCTAGAGGGTCTACTTCATCTGCTCAGAGCCGGTCTGAAGTTGTCTCCTCTTCTAATAGTGACGACGGCGATGACTTCGACAGACTCTTCGAGGACGACAGCTCAGAGGAGGCCGGCCCCTCTTCCCTCCGAGTTCGCCCAGGCATTCTTGAGAGAGAGAGAGAGCTTTCCCCTTCCCCAGCTTTATTTACTATTTGGTACATTTATCCTGCGTGCCCCAGTTTGATACACTCATGGGCCTGCATGCCGCATTTTGATACACTCATGGTCCTGGGTGCCCCAGTTTTTCATTTTCATTGCTTTCTGATATATTATGGGCCTTCGTGCCATTTATTGCCTTAAATCGATCTGCTTATATGGTTTTCTTTCACTTTATTGCTCAAACTGTCATGGACGCATAGTTCAGATGCCACAACTAACATATATGACACAAACTGTAAACTGACCTGTACCATCCATGTTCCAACATGGCGGTCGCCCTAATACACCATGGCGATCGCCACTTTCTACAATTGTTAACCAGGCGGTCGCTTGTTTAAACATGGCGGTCGCCTGGTCAAAAAGCTGATGTCACTGTACTGTGCTTTCTAGAGTTGGCAGTCGCCATTTCCAAGATGGTGGTCGCCACATTTATCGTCCCTTTTGCCGAATTTTTGGTTTTTTGCCCATTTCTGCCCTATAAATACTATCCTGAAGACCCCATTTGCTGTTGCTCGGACTCAGATGGCTAATCCCTTTTCTTCATGGTTTGAGGGACTCCCTCATATTGAACGTTTGAACTTTGACCCCTTTGGCCTTAACGCCCTTTTCTCATTGAGGACTGTGAAGATTGACAGACCTTTACTAGCAGCTGCTGCACAACTGTGGGATCCTCAGTCTCATGTCTTTTGGTTTGGTCTTGAGGAACTATGTCCTACTATAGAGGAGTTTGCTGCCATTTTGGACTTGACTCCGTGGAGTTTCGTTGTCGTTCTCACTCCCTTTCTCTCTATTCGGCAGTAGGTGATGTAATTTTGCGGTCTTTCTAAGATGGAGGCTTCTCATCTGACCTCGGATGACTGTCTCGACATTCCATGGCTTATTGAAAGGTTTCATCTCACTGGTGACCTCAACGATCTAGACTTTCAGTTGCGGCACTGTTATGCACTTTGCTTCTGCCTCCTTGCCTAGTATCTCCTTATCCCCTCTAATGGGCGGGTTAGTTGTGCCCTGATTGACATTGCTGGCCAAATGTGGATGAAGAAAGACTTCGTTCCCCTGGTTTTGGCTGAGACACTGCTGGGCTTGGACACTGTTCATCGTGGTGAAACCACCACCTTTGCTGGTAGCCCTTTACTTTTTCAGGTGATCTTAACATCTTCCTTCGTATCAAGTTCTCTGTTACACTACAAAGCCTTTCTTTTACTGTTCTAAGTCTTGCTACAGATCTGGCTGATGGAGAAGGTGAACCTTATCCAGAAGCCTCCCACTGATAGACACAATGTCGCTGCTTTCCTTTACCATCCGCGTTATCAGATATGTGACACTGAGGCATCTTGGCGATAATATCTTTCCTCTCTGCTCGGTTCAGACATTACCTGGCAGTGCCCTTGGTGGCGGATTCCTGCTATGACTCTGACCACGATGGATCATCGTGGCGTTCTGCTGATTGGTCTGTGTCAGACTGCTTTCTACTATCCTCACAGGATTATGCGGCAATTCGGGTGAAGTTAGAATGTATTTCCTAATATTCGAGGCTGTTTGTTTTTCTCTGCACTGCGGGCTCCTTTTCTAGCACAGCATCGGGATGCTTGGCCATCTCGCTCTTAGATGGAGATGCACGAGTTGCAGTGTCTGGATCTTTCTGCTGAATACAAGACATGGCTGATGCAGGATCGGGAGAAATAAGATAAAGGAGAAGGAACGCAAGCAGCAAAAAGAAGGAGAACTTGAGGCCTCTTGCTTTGTTTAAAAAATTTCATGGTTTTCCTTTATTTTGTTTGTAGAGTTTGGGACTAGCGTGCCCCTCCTTTTATTTCAAACCTTTGTAGTCTTATCTGAAGTAATGAACAACTCCCACTTTATGTTTAAGATGATTTAAATTTATCCAAAACTTGAATGCCTTTATTATCAAAATCTAAAAATTAATTTGCATTGGTCTTACTCAGATTCAAAGATGGTTAAATACAAAGAGAGTGGTCGAACTTCTTAACGAAGCTGGCTACGTATCCTAAAAAGATGGAATCAGTCTTTAATGTAGTTCGGGCTCAATTTTTACTTGGGTATTGACACTCGCCTTTTGTAATGCTATAACTTTTGCTAAGATCGCCCTTTCGAGTTTTCGACCTTGCGGGCTGCTCTAACTTTTGCTTGAATTGCCTTTTCGATTTTCAACTCAGCGAGCTTCTATTTTATCTTTATTTTTATCTCAGGGATAGTACTTTTTGAGTTGATCAAGGTTAACTGGAGTGGAGAATACATTGCCATCCAAATCCATGATAATGACTGCACCACCGGTCATGATGGTTTTGATGAGAAATGGTCCGGACCAGTTTGGTTTAAATTTGCCCCTCGGGTCAAAGATAGGAGCTCTGATTTCCTTAAGAACCAGATCGCCTTATCTAAGATCTCGAGTCTTGACCTTCTTGTTGAATGCTCAAGCTTTCCTCATTTGGTAACCTTGTACATGAAATAGAGCTTGCAGCCTTCTTTCATCGAACAAGAGCAACTCCTCCATTCGGTTCATCTGCCATTCTGCTTTTGAAATACTGGCATCGGCCATCACTCTTAGTGAAGGGATTTCCACCTCAATGGGAAGAACAGCTTCCATCTCATACATTAAAGAGTATGGCGTAGTTCCGATTGAAGTTCGGATTGACGTTCGGTATCCCCAAAGCGTGAATGGCAGGTGTTCTGGCCAATCCTTATATGAGTTGATTGTCTTTTATAGAATTTTCTTGATGTTCTTGTTTGCTGCCTCGACTGCCTCGTTAGTCTGCGACCGATATGGTGAGAACTTGTGAGCCACTATCCGGTATTCTTTGAAAAGATTCAGGACCTCCCCTTGAAATAAGTACTTCAACGGGTCCATCTGAGAGATAATATTCACCGTGAAAGACAACATGTAATGCCTCAGTTTCTGAGAAGCCCAAACCAAGGCCTAACACGTCTTCTCTAGCGGCGTGTACCGTATTTCTGACCCGATCATCTTCTTGCTTAAGTAGTAGACGGCCTTTTCAATTCCGGTTTCTCCCTCTTGTGCATGCATGCATCCCATAGCTGAATCAGTCACTGACAAATAGAGGATCAGTGGCCTGTCAGGTTCGGGAGGGGCTAGAACAGGAGAGTTTTGTACGTACTACCGTACGGCATCGAAGGCATATTGGCATTTCTGATCCCACTCAAACTTGACTTCCTTCTTCAGCAGGCGGAAGAGGGGCTCACAAGTAGTTATCAATTTTGCGATGAAGTGGCTGATGAATTGGATCTTTTCCAGAAAACCCGTGACTTCTTGCTCGGTCCTCGGAGGAGGCATTTTCAAAATTGCTTTGATCTTTGAGGGGTCGACTTCGATGCCCCGTTGGGTAATCATAAATCCAAGCATTTTTTCGACGGTGACTCCAAATGCACATTTCTGTGGGTTAAGCCGCATCTTGTACTTTCGAATCCTCTCGAATAATTTCTGCAGCGCTGTAATGTGGCCATCCCGATCCTTAGACTTGACTATCATGTCGTCGACATACATTTCGACCTCCTTATGTATCATGTCATGCAATAAGGTAGTGGCAGCCCTTTGATAGGTTGCCCCGGCATTCTTCAAGCCAAATGGCATAACACAGTAACAATAGGTGCCCTAAGGCGTGGTGAATGTCGTCTTTTCTCTGTCTTTAGGATTCATCAGAATCTGGTTGTATCCGGAGAAGCTATCCATGAATGACAGCAAGGCATGCCCCGTCGTACTGTCTACCAAGACATCGATGCGTGGCAGTGGGAAATCGTCTTTCAGGCTAGCCTTGTTGAGATCTCAAAAGTCCACGCAGACTCGAATACGATCGTCCTTCTTTAAAACTGGCTTTATGTTGGCTACCCATTTCGGATACTCGGTTACGATTAGGAACCCAGCGTTGATCTGTTTGGTAATCTCTTTCTTGATCTTCAGAGCCCATTCTGGTCAGATTCATCTTAATTTTTGCTTGACCGGTTTAGTATCAGGGTATAGGGGGATGTGGTGCTGGACAATGTTGGGATCAATTTCATGGCATATCTTCGTAAGACCATGCAAACACATCTTTAAATTCTTTTAATAAAATTATTAATTGTTCTTGTTCAGCTAAGGATAAAGAAGAACCAATTTGAACATTTTGCGGGTTAGTTCCACCACCCAGATTTACTGACAAAGTTTCTTCAATTATAATACGAAGACGTTTAGCTATGGGATCATAACAACGATAAATTTTTTGAGTGAGAGCATAGCCAAGAAAGCAATAGAGTCTAGATCATGGCTCAAGTTTGGTGCATTCGTGCGTAGGAAGAGCAACAATACAAACACATCCAAAAACTCGAAGTAAGGAGTAGGTAGGGTTTGTACCATGGAGAAGCTCAAAAGGAGTTTTGTTATGTATAGTGGGTGAGGAAACACGATTGATGGTGTAGACAGCAGTAAGAGCAGCTTCACCCCAAAAACATTTTGGAAGAGAAGCAGAAATGAGAAGAGCTCTTACGGTATCTAGAATGTGAGGATGTTTACGTTCTGCTCTACCATTTTGTTGTGAGGTATATGGACAAGAATGGTGAGAGATTGTTCTATTTTACCGTAAGATGGCAAGAAAAGACTTATCCTTGTATTTCATTGCATTATTTGAACGAACAGTTTTAATGGTACAAGAAAATTGAGTCTGCACCATTTTATAAAAATTTTGGTAAACAGTGGTGACCTCAGACCGATGCTGTAAAATAAATATCCAAGTGTAGCGAATGTAATCATTTACAAAAATAACAAAATAATGAGATCCCCCCTAAGTTGGAGTCGGGACGGGACCCCAAATATCAGAGTGGACTAGATCAAAAGGGGCAGATGAAAGAGAGTCACTTTTATTAAATGGTAAATGTGTTTGCTTCCCAAGACGACATGGAATATAATCAAAGGACTGAAAGTCAACATAACCTAAGTGACCTTGAGAAGCCAAGAATTGGACATGTGGAAGTGAAGCATGACCGAGTCGGGAGTGCCACAAACGGGAAGAGATGGTGATAGCAGGAATGGAAGTGGTTGTGGAAGAAGGAAGCTGCAGTGATGTGAGCTCGAAAAGATGTCCAATTTTACGGCCTGTCCCAAGCAGCTGACCCGTCTGTGAATCCTGTACATCAACACCGTTAGAGAATTTCAGATCAAGGCCTAACTCACAAAGTTGACCAACAGAAAGAAGATTTAAGGAAAGTTTAGGCACAAGGTAAGTATCACTGACAGATAAGTGAGAAGTGTAGATAGTCCCTATATGGCTAACAGGCATATGGGAACCGTCGGTAGTGTAAATAGTAGGATTGGGAGAGAGAGCAATTTTATGAGAGAATACAGTGGCATCAGGTGTCATATGATTACAGCAAGAAGAGTCTATAATCCATTGAGATTTACCTGAGGTGACGGACAAAGCAGTAGAGGATTGGGACAAAACCTGGTGAATTAAGTCCTTTACGTCAGCTGCAGTGAGAGAAGTGGACTGGGAGGAAGACTTGGATGTAGACGAAGCAGTGGAAGCAACCGCAGCTGTCTGTTGTGAAGCTTGTTTCTGCT
Organism: Heliamphora exappendiculata; assembly: GCA_034768845.1. Lineage (NCBI taxonomy): Eukaryota > Viridiplantae > Streptophyta > Magnoliopsida > Ericales > Sarraceniaceae > Heliamphora > Heliamphora exappendiculata. The sequence continues at coordinate 63,547 of JAOTRH010372181.1, read as the reverse complement.
GATAGGACTTGAACTTATGACATTCGTCGTTGGTATGACCATTGTGTTTACATCACTTGCAAAAACTAGTCTTGGAGGAACGACTAGTAGAAGACGACAAAGTACCACGAGAAGCAGTGGCAATAACCATATCAGAAGATTGCAGCTTCATAGTGGAATGACGAGTCTCTTCAGAGATAAGTTCAGAAACCGCAGCATCCAAAGTCGGAAGTGGATGACGATGAAGAAGGGAGGCTCGAGTAGATTCAAAATCATCCCGAAGAGCCATCATAAAGTGTATAAACTTACGTCTATCAAGCCAAGCAGCAAACATTTGAATGTCTTTAGAGCATTCGAGTTTTGGATCTGCAGCAGATAATTGTTCCCAAATATGATTGGTTTAGGAATAGAAATCAGCAATAGACTGACCAGGTTCCTGAAGCATCTGATAAAGTTTGGCTTCTAGTTGAAATTCCAAGGAGGCATCATAGGTGTAATTGTACCGTTTAGCCAGAAAATTCCAAGCAATAGTAGCATTCCCAAGTTTGGGAAGAAGACTGTTGATGGACGGAATAGAGGTGTTGATGAACCAAGACAGAATCTTGTAGTGAATACTGTTCTAATCTTCTAGACCAGTTGCAAAGGCCTCTTTCGTCTCGCTGCTGGTCTGTATTGGTTCAGAAATGGCTCTAGTCATATAGCGCCATAATCGACAGCCTTTCAAGAAAACTGTCATATTTTGAGCCCATATACTATAATTGGATCCATCCAATATAATATTAATAGGACAAACAATGGAATCGAGAGTCGATGCAGATTGAGACATGGTAGAATTTTTTTAATAAATAAATAAATAAAAATCTAAATAAAGAAATTAATAAAGGGCCGGGGTAAAAGTGCAGAGGAAGGGGGAAAAGCGCAGAGCAATGGTTTCTGCCTTTTGTTTGGTGCGACAGAGGCAATGGAGTTCGGCAGTGTCTCAGGCGGCGACGACAAGAAGGTGTAGTGGCGAAGGCGCTACTGGCGGCGAAGGCACGACTGACGGTGATGGCGTGACTGGCAGTGTCACAGGTAGCGGTGATTGACGGCGACGGCGGAGGTGGCGACACCCTGTATCGTCGTGGTGATGTGGCCGGTGGTGCCGCGACGACGCTGCTCTGGAACCTCAGATCTGGTCGACGAGGAAGACGGCAGACGACGGCAGTGACTGTGGCGACCGCGGCCACTTCGGCGGCAACTGTAGACGTTGACGGCGTGAGCATGAGGGGAGGCCAGATCTGGTCGACCTAGTTGAGGCAGAAGCAACAGACGGCAGATGATGGCGGAACCGACGGACGACGGTGGAGAGGGACAGCTGCAAGATCGGAAATTGCAAATCGCAAATCTGAGGAGGAGATGCGACTGAGCGAGGTGATTCTAGCGAGCAACTATCGGCGCCGAAAAAAGTACTACAGGCCACATGACTGTAGCTCTGATACCATAAAGAAATTGAGAGGAGAAATTGATTGTATATTTTCTATATATCAAACTGTACAATATATGGCTTATTTATAGGCGAATAGAGTTAAGTAAGAAAGGAAATACAATAAATACAGCAAATCAGAATAAAATTAAATTAGAATAAAGTCTAATATTCTAATATTCTAACATATATAATCTACAAAATCAACAATTTTTAAATTTTTTATAAAAATAAAAAGAAAAGTTAAATTTGAAATAAAGTGAGCAAAAAAAAATATAAGTTTAAAATGAATGAAAAAAAAATTTAAAAAGAGAGAGAGAAAGGAGTGCTAATTAGAGAGGAGAGAGAGAGAATGAGGTGACGTAGAAGATACATGCCATGTCAATAACATTGGCTCTTGTGATATATATATACTATACTAGCAAATTATTCATGCCTGAAGGCACTATCTAATATAATATGATTCGAATATCAATTATGGGTAATAATCACGAATAAATAATAAGTTAGGGTAATAATGTATCAAAATTTTAATTTAATCATAATTTAAACTTTTTAAAAAAAAATTAATTGCAACAGACTACAGTGGGTTGTTAGGCCCCAGCCCAGCTACTGCTCACTAGATTAGATCCAGGCATCCAGCCATCCATTAGTCCCAAATTCTGAAAATCAAACTCATTCAAAATCGACCAAATTGATTCATTGAAATTTCGGTCGGTTGGCCTCTCGTGTTTACTCACTTTCGATCGGTTCGGTTGAGAAGAAGTGAAAATTTTTTTGTTCGGTTCGGTGGGATAGTGTTACGGAAAACCAACCGAATCGAACTGATTTCATCTTTACATTCTATTATTTTCTTCCTGCTATCATCTGAAATTATTTATACAACATGAGTTAAGGCATGTAGAAAATTAATTAAAGAGGAACAAATGCATTGTCACGCCCCCAAAACAAAAAAATTTCTACAACAAGAAATCTTTATACAAACAACCATAAAGACTATAGCCTTATAGCCTTACAACCATAAATGCATTAAATACAACATAAATCTCGAAACCTCCAAACAAGATTTGACATAACATAGATCAAATATTTACAAATTAAAATCACCTGTCGCTCTGAGTCAACAAACTATGGAATCTCCTCCAATACCTGAAACGGTGTTAAACAAACACTGTGAGCCAAGACTCAATAGGATATGACTACTCAGAAATAAAAGAATGATATGTAAAAAGGAGAGTTCTGAAACAAAAATACATGATGAAAACATCTGTCCAACCAAACTATAAAAGCTCCGAATAATCCATTTTCTCGTGATTCACACAAAATCCAGCCAACGTCCACCCTTTTACCGATTTTCAATACATTCTACAACCCGTACTTTCACAACTCTCATCTCTCGGGTTTATCAAATCCCATGATACCACCCAAACCGAAATCCCATACGGTCAAAATGCCCCACGACTATTACAATTGCTAAGGTTAATATACGCCGCATAGGCTAAACACTCGACGGGTACACGCTCACCTTCATCGATCCAACACGCGTTGCTCAACACACTGTATCACATATGCATAACCCATAGGTTCACATGTAAAATCTCATATACTCGGTCCACTATTCAACTACTAGTAGACCATAATCAACCGCATTCTTCAACAATATAATAAGATGTTATTCTAACAATAAACCATACATCATTCTCAGGGTTTATCTACACAACCATTAACAGGCAATAACATATAGTTATATAATATGTCAACATGAACATTGCACTCTTTTACGACCTCTCACTGAGAAAAGGCAACCTAACCCAATCATGCGCTATTTATGGTCTTTCATCAAAGGATAGGCACTCTAACCCCATTACGTACACTTTTTTGGGAACACCCTTCGAAGGGTAGGGCACCTCTACACTCTTTTACGGGATTAATTGAAGGGTAGGGCACTAGCTTGCGTAAGTTTTTAATTTTTCACAAAGGAGTAATGTAAGCTTAAATTAATTCTTTAACCATCTCTATAAAGATGAACAATAATATATTATCAATAATATCGGTCCCTTAACCATTACTATGGTTTTCACCTAAACACCTCATGTATTTGCTACATGATCAATAGTTTGAATATCATAATAATCAATGATAACGTTGGTCTCTCGACCCTTTTACTGGTCTTCACCTTAAATTATCTCGTGTATTCACTATACAACAATTCATCTTATAACATACAAATGGAGACTCTCACAATATTCTTTTATATCAAAAAGTTTTATACCGAGAATTCCAATTCAATCATATTTTGTCCAAACATATGAAAATTTAATAGTCTCCAAGGATTAGGATCACCACTAACCCTCAAGTCGAATTCAATTCCAAGCCAAACCTGTAATTAACGTCCAAACATAGATTACATCCTCATATTGGAAATAACTAATGTTCAACTAAGATTCCTAATCGCTTAGGTTCTCACCGACTCTTAACTTCCAGTTCTAAGCAAGACTCTAAACGAGCCCTAAACTTTTAATCCAATATTTGTAATAAAAGACCCAAGTCACTCCAGACTAGCGCCATCTCACATTCAACCTATCAAGGCGCGTGATCCACCCACGAGAACTCACAACAATCAATCGAACACAAAAGGGTAAACCTTTTTGAAAAACCCACTTTGCATCCCTTGTTCACAAAACTATTTTCTTCAAAATAATTTTAGAAAAGAGAGTTAAGCTAATCAAAGGAAGATTCTCGGGACTTTCATTTTGTCACAAAAGGGGTCTCGAAATGGAGCCCGTGTCACTCCCCTAAACCAAAAACATCAAAATTTGAGAGCGAAGAGGTCATATATATATATATATATATATATATATAGCACAAGGAATAATAGATTTGATGAAAAGGTCCAACGGTGATAAAAATAATGTTTCCCAAGAAATTTGACCAAAGACATGGGAAAAACGGTTAAAAAATCAGACATAACCTAACTATTTTAGTCACAACTTTTTCTACAAAATGAATTTTGATATGAGAGTAGAGCTATTAGAAAGAAGATTTTTGGAGCTTTAATTTGAGTACAATAATGACATAATTCGGAATTCGAATGAGAAAATTATGCTCAAATGAAATCGATTCAGTGCAGTCTAGCGCTAGCTGAGTGCCCTGCGAGTCCCTTACGAGCTCCCGCCTCTAGAATATGTGGAAAAGATGGTGCTCGAATGCCCATCAAGCGCCCAGCAAGCGCCAACTTCTAAAATTTTATGTTCTAATGCCTTTTTGACTCCAAATATTCCAACACTCCAAATTTCTCAAAACCATAAAGAGATATCCCAAACTCACTCCAAAACCTCTCAAGGAGATTTGAACGAAAACAACATTCACCAAATTCATGTTTTACCCAGCTTTTCCCAATTGAACCAATTAATCCGTCAAATCCTCATTTACATCTCATTAACATACTAAAATCCAACATCTTAAACTCACCCATAGACTAGGGTTTCTAAATCTAAAACAAGATTGAACACAAATCAACCCCCAACTCTGTACAACTCATCCCATTCCACAAATCACCAAGTATTTTCTTCCAAATACCAACCCCCAAGATTTTAAGAACTAGGGTTTCAAGAAAAAGGGGGATTTCATGTTATTTTTTTATAAATAAATGAAAATAATCACATATCTAAGTTATCTATTCAAGATTAGTCAAGATCCTACCTTTTGAGTTAAAAATTCAAAACTTTAACTAAACTTGACACCCGCGGGAGCACCCGAGCTCACCAAAACAAAATTTCACTCGATTGAAAACGTTGCCTTCGCCGAGTAGTTCGATTCTTCGTCTCTGAGGCGACGTCGAAATCCAAGCCGAAAGCAACAAAAATTGGGTTGGAAGCTTAGGAGCTTGGGTCTCCATCTAGGGAGTTAGAGAAAAGAAAGAGATGAGAGAGAGAGAGAGAGAGAGAGAGAGAGAGAAACGTGTGAGAGGGAGAGAGGCAAGGATGACTTGTCTTCTAACAAACTTCTCTTGGAAGCTAAAGGGGGTGTTGGGCCCACTCCCCACCCATGTGCACAAAATTCAAAAATAAATTTATGATGTTTTTTAATCCACATATATGCATTAGTAAAATTAAAAATAATAGTTTTAAGTTCTCATTAGCTCAAAATGTATTTCTAAAAAATTATCAAATTTTAAAATTATCCCCAATTTAAAATTCGCTGGTCTCTACGTATATCGACGAATCCACCCAAAACTCAAACGTGAGTTATCGGGCCCACTGGCCCTTACCTATATGTTAATTTACATATGTTTAGCAATTTATAATTAATCAAAGTTAATTAATACCCATCATATTATTTGTTAAATTAAAAAGAAACCGAGTCTCACATGCATGACATGCGAGAATGATTATATGAATACACAATAAATTTTTATTCAAAACTAATTCCATCATCGCTGACCGATTGACCACCGCGCTCGGAAACATATGACTGACCGACCGACACCGGAGGACGGGGCAAACAACCGAGTGGTTAGGCCTTGAGCTCATCTCCAATGGCCCCCGTCATTCCAAGAGACGCGCCACCTTATTAGGAAAGAGCTGATTTCCTGGGATCGTAACAAGCACAGACTGTGGGATTTGATTCAATCCTACAGGGGACTTTTCTCCATATATTAACCCCAGCCCTGTCCTATGGAGGTATGACTTTTGACCCAAGAAATATAACTTCTGAATTAAGTTCTAGAGCAAGGACTGACTTAAGCATCGGAGGGTACTCGGTTAGTAACTCACCGGTACTAGCCTTGACTTTCTCTTCGTAGGGAAAGGGAAGAGTGCTTTGGAAGCTAGCAAGGCTCGACGCCCTCATTTCTACTTTTGAGGTATCATCATTTGGCGCCATTTGTGGGAACTGTTTCCTTCTTCCTTGGTACGCTCGATGCTCGAAACAAGGGCCATGGCCTTCAACAACAATCACCCACGTCTCCCAATGGTGAATGGTGCCACAGACCCACGCGTCGATCAATAACTAGCTGATCTGGCTCGCCTAGTCCAAGAATTAGCACAGCGAACATGCGCCTTCCATCAGCGATTCAAGGATCATGTGATAGGGGCCTCGCTTGCCCCAACTAGGATGCCAGGGGTCCCTACCATCAATCTCGACCCTGCTAATATCGCCCACCAACACCAGGAAGCTCTAGATCAGCCCAGCCCGATCAAAGATGATGCTTATCCAGGCTAAGGGCAAGGGAATAAAGGCAATAACCTTCACGACAGGGAGGAGGTGGAAAGCCGACAAATAGGCCCAGAAGCAGGGGGTCCCCCCCGAATAGGGAAAGTCTACCCAAACGTCAGGTCTGAAATCATTGCCACGATTGAACTCGAGATGAGGCGAATGAGGGAACAACTCCAAAATGTCATGGAAGTGGTGAAAGACAGAAATATTGGTAGTGTGGATGAACTAATACAACAGACTGACCTCCTCTTCTCCCCGATGATCATGATCGAACTGTTGTCCACAAAATTCAAAATACCACAGATGGAGGCCTTTGATGGAACAAAAGACCCCTGAATCACTTGGAAACTTACAAAGCCTTCATGCACCTACACGCGGTTCCAGATGAGATCATGTGCCGAGCGTTTCCCATTATCCTGAAGGGATCAACCTGCGTTTGGTTTAGTCGTCTAAAACCAGGGTTCGTCAGCACTTTCAACCAACTCAGTAAACTTTTGATTGGACACTTTATCGGAGGGCAAAGGTAGCGCCGGTTGGCCACTTACCTATTGAACGTCAAACAAGCTGTTGGGGAGCTACTTAGAGATTACATGTCCAGATTCAATGCAGAAGCGCTACAAGTAGACGACCTGGATGACAATGTAGCCCTGACCGCATTCATAGGGGATTACAATCCACCAAGTTTCTATTCTCCCTATCTAAGACACCACCGGAGAATATGGCCGAGCTAATGGCCAAGGCTCAAAGGCACATGAATGTAGAGGACGCGATGAACGCACAAAAAGACAAATCCAGACCTGAGCAAGAAAAGAAGATCGAGCACCAACGATCCAATGACACTAAGCGACCGCGAAGGCCGAGGGAAGAGGAGTGAGGAGGCCACCGCCCCTCGGATAGTAAAAGAACACGACTCCCTGCCAGTCGATTCGAAAGGTGCACTCCGCTGAACACCCCCATCAACCAGGTCCTATTACAAATACAAGATGACCTTGATCTCAAGTGGCTGAGAAAATTACGAACCACACCAAATTGAAGAAACCAGGACAAGTACTGCCGATTCCACAAGGATTACGGGCATAACACGGAAGATTGCTTTGATCTAAAAGAGCAGATTGAGGCGCTAATTCGAAGAGGCCGACTGTGCTAATTCGTGACCGATCGACCGCGAAAGACGAGCCACAAAAGGAACGAGAAGATCCTCCAGCCAACCAAGAAGTCGCCGGCGAGGTCCAAGTGATATCTGGCAGGTTTGCTGTAGGAGGGGACACCCGCTCGGCAAGGAGAGCTAACTAACGAAGGTTGAAGACAGAGGCCTCGATAGAAGTCCTCACTGCCAGCCGTTTAGTCAGAACACGGATGGATTCCCGAGAAGAGGTAATAACCTTCTCGGAGAAATATGGGGAGGGAATTTAGCATCCCCACGATGACCCCCTGGTTTTCACGATGGTGTTAGTAAACTATCGGGTGCGACGAATATTGGTAGACAACGAGAGATCTGCAGACATCTTGTTCCTGCAAGCATTTGAGCAGCTTAACATTGACAAAGGTCGGTTGGCTCTAGTTAGGTCCCCCCTGGTTGGGTTTACTGGAGATAGGGCTCAACCTTTGGGAGCAATCGAATTACCCCTGACGATGGGAACCAGCTCGAATCAGTCCACTCGACAGGTCACATTCCTGGTGGTTGATTGTCCCTCAGCATACAATGCCATACTGTGAAGAACGGCCCTTAATATATTTAGGGCGATCACTTCTATGTTCAGCCAAACCATGAAATTCCCCACCTTGCTCGGGGGCGATCAACTAAAGGCTGATCAGGTTACAGCCAGAGAATGCTACGCCACTTCCCTCAGAGAGCCAAAGGACAAGGAATCACTGACTATTGACACCCTGGAGTCCCAAGAGGAGGTCAATGGGGCGAGACCCAAACCAGTCGAGCAGCTCATAGGCCTCTCCCTCTATACCGACCGACCAAATAGACAGATCTTCATCAACAGCCTCCTACCCGAAGAGGAACAAAGCCAATTACTACAATTTTTGAGATGACACCAGAAGGTATTTTCTTGGACGCATGAGACTCGTTTACTACGTCAGCATAGCCTACCAAGGGGCCGAAGCAAGGTACCCTAAGTTTGAAAAGCTAGCTTTCACGCTAGTTACTTCAGCAAGGAGATTGCGCCCCTATTTCCAACCCCATACTGTGGTTGTGCTTACAGATCTGTCCCTACGGCAGATTATGCAGAAGCCCGACCTCTTGGGATGTTTGGCTAAGTGGTCCCTCAAAATGGGAGAATTTGACATTAGGTACCGACCTCGAGTGGTGATAAAGGGTGAGGCCCTTGTTGACTTTGTAGCCGAATTCATAATAGGGCCAGATCCATCGAGCTCTTGAGCAGCAAGTCTCCCGATGCCAGACAAGTGCAAAGAGATTGAGGGTTCTGATGCCGAACAAGTTTGGCACGTATAGGCAGATGGCTCGACCAACGCAGACGCCAGCGGATCCGGGATCGTACTCATATCCCCCGATGGAGATAGGATGGAGTGCTCCGTCTGATTTTGTTTTAAAACCACCGACAACGGGGCCGAGTAGGAAGCAGCCATTGCAGGAATAAGGCTAGCCTGAGCGGTTGGAGCCGCACAAGTAAAGGTATATAGCGACTTACAGTTGGTGGTTAGACAAGTCCAAGGAGAGTTCGAAGCCAAGAAAGATAGAATGGTCGTTTACCAAAAAATTATGCAAACGATCAGTCAGGGGTTCGAGCACTTCTCCATCACGCAGGTGCAGATGGAAAGTAACCACCGAGCGGATACCTTGGCCAAAACCGCTTCAGCCCCAGAAAATGAACTGGACCATGACCCCCCCTTGCAATATCTCGCCGAATCAGGTCTGGGATGGGCGGAGTATGAGATGCTAGAGGTAAGGGAACACCAAGCATCCGCATCTTAGAAGGACCCAATTGTTGCATGCCTCAAAGACGAAGTCTATCCGACCGACTGAGAAAAGGCAAGGAAATTACGCCTTATCGCCAGCTGGTACACTCTTTTGGAAGGGCAGCTCTACAAGAAGGGCCTTTCACTCCCATACTTCAGATGCCTTACGGAGGTGGAGGGAGATTATGTCTTAAGGAAAATTCATGAAGGCGTGTGTGGAAATCACAGTGGAGGGCGAGCATTGGCGCACAAAGCACTAAGGGCAGGATACTATTAGCCGACCATGGCGTGAAATGCTTTAGCTTTGGTAAAGAAATGTGACAAATGTCAACGATTTGCAAATGTGCCAAGGCAGCCCCCCACTGAAATGACCGTCATAACTTCCCCTTGGCCATTCACCCAGTGGGGAATAGACCTTGTTGGACCATTCCCGCTCGAAAAAGGCCAGACCAAGTTCGCCATAGTAGCTATTGATTACTTCACTAAGCGGGTAGAGGCCGAACCGCTGGCTAAGATAACCTAAGCGAACACAGTAAGCTTTGTATGGAAGTCTATTGTATGCAGGTTTGGGGTCCCAAATGTCATCATAAGCGACAATGGAAGGCAGTTTGACAACAAGAAATATTGGGAGTTTTGTGAGCAGTTGGGCATCCGGGTACACTATACTACACCCACACATCCCCAAGCCAACGATCAGGTGGAAGTGACCAACCAGACCCTCCTAAAGATGATCAAAACTAGACTGGAGCAGGTAAAAGGCTCGTGGGCTGAAGAATTATCGAGTATCCTATGGGCCTACCGAACGACCACCCAAACAGCCACAGGGGAAACACCGTTCATGATGACCTTCGGGAGTGAGGCAGTCATACCAGTCAAAATAGGCCTACCCAGCGCACGGGTGACTCAGTTTCAAGAAAAGAACAATGAAGAAGGCCCGCGTGCTAGCCTAGACATTGTGGATGAAATACGTGAACAAGCTGCCGTTAGAGTAGTCGTGTACCGGCAGAGGATGAAGAGACACTATGACAGGAAAATCAAGGGGCGAGGGTTCAACACCAGAGATCTCGTTTTGAGAAAGGTGACCTCAGCACCTAAAGATCCCCAACATGGGAAGTTAGGGCCTAGCTGGGAAGGGCCTTACCAGGTGGAGCGCCACATTTGAGCAGGAGTATATCGCCTCAAAGATCTGGCAGGGAAAATCTTGCAACACTTGTGCAATGCCGAGCATTTAAGAAAGTATTATCCATGATGTAAACATTATTTTCTATCATTAATAAAGACTCAGTTTTGGCAATACATCAAAAAAACCACGAGCGGTATAAATGGTTTGAGCTACCAAGAGCCCGACCAAAGCTTTAGCAGTTTTTTGAGCTACTGGATGGCTTAGTCGGCTTAAGATGGTTCAAGTTGCCTAGAGCCCAACCAAGGCCTTAGCAGATTTTTGAGCTACTGTATGGCTCGATCGGCCAAAGATGGTCCAGGCTTCCTAGAGCCCGACCAAGGCCTTGGCAGATTTTCGAGCTACTGGATGGCTCGGTCGACCCAAGATGGTCCAGGCTACCTAGAGCCTAACTAAGGCCTTAGCAGATTTTTGAGCTACTGGATGGCTCGGTCGGCCAAAGATGGTTTAGGTTGCCTAGTGCCCGACCAAGGCCTTAACAAATTTTTGAGCTACTGGATGGCTCGGTCGACCAAAGATGGTCCAAGTTGCTTAGAGCCCGACCAAGGCCTTAGCAGATTTTTGAGCTACTGGATGGCTCGGTCGGCCAAAGATGGTCTAGGCTGCCTAGAGCCCGACCAAGGCCTTAGAGAATTTTCGAGCTACTGGATGGCTCGGTCGGCCAAAGATGGTCCAGGATGCCTAGAACCCGACCAAGGCCTTAGCAAACTTTCGAGCTATTGGATGGCTCGGTCGGCCAAAGATGGTCCAGGCTACCTAGAGCCCGACCAAGGCCTTAGTAGATTTTTGAGTTACTGGATGGCTTGGTCAGCCAAAGATGGTCTAGGTTGCCTAGAGCCCGACCAAGGTCTTAATAGCTTCTCGAGCTACTAGATGGCTCGATTGGCCCAAGATGGCCCAGGTTACCTAGAGCCCGACCAATGCCTTGGCAGACTTTTGAGCTACTGGGTGGCTCGGTTAGCCCAAAGTGGTCCAGACTGCCTACAGCATGGCCAAAGGCCTAAATCTCAACTTGACTCCCCAATTATTCGGTCGGCCATATGACGAGTAAAGAATAAACCAAGTAGAAATCAGAAGCCAGAATAATTAGAGGAGACAAGCTGAGCAGAATGAGAACAGGTCAAAAGCAAGGCCGAAGTCAAGGATGAAGCAAGCAAATAGAATAAAGGAAGGGACATTCAGAATAAGTCAAAAATAAAATCAAAATCAGCATCAAGTCAAAATAGGGCCTATACACGGCCCCAAGATCCAGGGATGTTTCATATGCAGCCAAAACACGGCCCCTCTACCCACAAGAATAAATGTAAATATTTCTTATGCGGTCAAAACAAGGCCCCGCTAAACGTAAATGTATGTTCATTTGCCAAAACATGGCCTAAGATAGAAGTGTTTAAAGAGTTAAGAGAAGAAGAGTCGAGGTGGGGGGCTTGCTGCGTCGTCGTCTTCAGGCAGGAAAGATCAGAATCCAAATCTAGAAAAGCAGTAGCTGCTCAAGCCTTCATCTTGTCAAAGCCGCTCATATAGTACTCGGTCAGGTCGGCATTGTACTCCTCGGACGCCTTGAACTTTTCAATGGAAGTCGCCCCAGTCAAGCCGAGCTCTTTAGTCAGTTCTAGCACTCGCGCTCTGCTAGCCTCCTCACCCATTCTGGCAGCAGCAACCTCGGCCTCTAATGAAGAGACCCTCTGCTTGACCTCAGTCAGTTGGCCCTCTTCCCTCTCAGCCTTATGGTTCTCATTGACCAGCTCTGCCTTGGCTTTCTCCTGGTCTGCTCCCTTCTCAGTCAGTTCGGCCTTCAGATGTTCCACCTCCTCCGACAGCCTTACTTGCTCCTCTTTTAGCGTAGTGGCAAGGGTTATACCATCTTGAAGTTTCTTCTCGCGCTGATGACAGCGGTTAGAGAGGTGGATCGATCACATACAGACCTACAAAAAGGGAAGGGACGTATAAACATATGAAGAGGCTAGATTACGAAAGATAATGAGAGAAAGGAAGGAGAAATTATGGAAAGCTCACCCGGGTAAGATCGAGAACGAGTTCTCGAGCTATCTTGCTGATGGCAATTGTGTTCAGCATCTCTAAGTCCTCGCCGATGAACCCTTGCATTCTCGATCGAGCAACATCAAAATCGTTCATAATGTCACTTGGAGCCTGGCTAGAGGATGAATGAGGCGGGGTTTGAGCCGAAGAATTAGGAAGAGTGGCCACGAGTACAGCATCAATAAGAGAAGATAGGGTGTTCGCCACCTCTGGCTTGGCAGCTGGAAGGTCTGGCGAAGAGGGAGGTTCTAGATTTACCACCTCCTTCTCCATCGTTGTTTTCTCGGAGACTACCGACAAATTACGAAGGGTCAGAGCCAGCAAAGTCCTCTCCCTCAGCTAAAATTGGGGCTTCTTCTAAGCGGTCGGCTCGGCTTCCTCAACAGCTCGAGCTTGCACCTTGGCTACCAGGGCTTTATCAAGTTTCTTTGACATCCCTGACAAAGGTCAAAGGCAGGATAAGACAGTAAAACATAAAAATTGCTCAGGAAAGGAAGCAAAAGGACAACAGGCCTCCTGGGAAGAAGGGGACCGAACACGAAAGCACTGGGCTTTTCGTCGGTAACCAGCTGGCTGTAAGAGCGGTCCTCAAACTACTTGGCCGCATCCACTCGGGCCTTTGCCTCGGCATCAAGGTTGGGCTCGGCAGTAATGCTGCCCAACTGAGGATCTCCCAAGATCCTCTAAACCCTAGGGGTTAAGGGACCCAACTCCTCCCAGTCCTATACCTCCCATCCTTCCCTAGAAATACAAAAGAACCGGCCTTTCGAGTTCTTATTCGAAGACGGACACCCCAGAATAAGCGCCCTGTCCTCAGACCTAAACTGAAAGTAATACCACCCCGGCTATGATTCCTTCGATCGATAACAATAAAGAAACTCCTCAGCTGACAGGTGACTCTCCACTCCACTAATTTCCTCCCATAATACTATGCACCCATAGAGGATACGCCAGGCATTTGGTAGAAGCTGACCAGGGGACAGACCGAGAAAGGCCAGAAGCTCTCGAGAAACTCAAGGAAAAAGAAGCCGAAGGCCAGCCAAAAAAGCGTGCTCATATAAACACACCTCCCTGCGATAAAGGAGCAAGCTCTTTCATCTGTGGTAGGTTTTCTAACACGAACAGTCGGAGGAATGAGGTACTTCTCTCGTAAACGCTCTAAATTAGATATCCCGGTGGTGGTGGAAGGAACTAACTCGACGGCGAGAGCCTTGGAAGAGCTCACTATATGAGGGGTGGCGGAATGAGAGTTCACGCCCCCGCCTTCTAAGGAGGAAGAGACAGAATGAGTTCTTTCAGAGTCAGAGGCCGACTCGATTTCCTGGGGGAAGTCCTAGTACCCATCCTGATAATATGAAGAAGATACTTGGCAAAATTAAAGGTTTTGAAACAACTCCTCAAAATGAGGAGCGTTCGTGGCAAAGAAGGAGGTTGAAGGAATGTGCTTGTGATGATGCAAGAGGTATAAAGTGCGATGTAAGAAATACAAAGGGGAAGGGGATGAATACGCAAGAACGGGAGGAGCTAGAATTACGAAATTAATAAAAATAGAGAAGTGAATAGAGAATCTTACAGAGAGGGCCGAGGGCACTCAGTCAATCTCTGGAATCCCAAGGGAAGAACGAGGTGCAAGTTTTGCCTAAAATGAAAGTAAGTTTGAAAGAAAGGCGGTTATATAGCGCGTGAACGGACGCCTTGGGGGTAGCTACGTTTGGAGGATTCAATGGACTTGATACGGTTATGGAGGCCCATTGAACATAGCACCAGTGGGATGGTGCCATGTGTCAATACATTCTTCCTCCCTTTCCCAATATGAGAGCCTAATAGACGAGCATTAAATGTGTGATTGCTTCGTATTCGGAGGCACCGTCGAAATGAATGCAGGCTATCGCCAAACTTGCAACGGTCAACCTGAAGCTGCATTCCCTAGGGCGCCCAAACATTGGCGCCTCAAGAATGAGGGGACATCTGATGTGGTCGGCTGTGGCTAACCGATTGACCACCGCGCTTGGGAACATATGACCGGCCGACCGATGCCAGAGGACTAGGTGAACGACTAAGTGATTAGGCACTAAGCTCATCTCCAACGGCCCCCGTGATTCCAAGAGGCGCGCCACCTTATTAGGAAAGAGCTGATTTTCCGAGATCGTAACAAGCACAGACTGTGGGATTTGATTCAATCCTACAAGGGACTTTTCTCCATATATTAACCCCATCCCTGTCCTATGGAGGTATGACTTTTGACCCAAGAAATATAACTTCTGAATTAAGTTCTAGAGCAAGGACTGACTTAAGCATCGAAGGGTACTCGATCGGTACCTCACCGTTACGAGACCTGACTTTCTCTTCGCAGGGAAAGGGAAGAGTGCTTTGGAAGCTAGCAAGGCTCGACGCCCTCGTTTCTACTTTCGAGGTATCATCAACAACCATTTCCAAAATTTCCTAATTCTCAAGTTTATCAACCATTTCATAAAGGTTTTGCAAACAAAATTCATTCTTTGGTTTAATTAAGTACTAAAACCCAAACAACACCTATTGACTCGGGGGTAATTATCACAACCGAATCACACGAGACTTGATGGATAAATACCCATTTTATAGCCCGACAGGGAGAGCACACCTTTTCAGTTTTTCTTAGAAACATCGATGGGTGGGCCACCCAGAGCATGCTTTTACGGGAATTAACTTAATGGAAGGACCTACCGTGCATTGCGTAAGTTTCCAATCTTTCACCAAGAAGCAATTTGAGTCCAATTTAATTATCCATTCGAATCACACAGCACCTTAATTACATTATTTGTACTAAAATCAACACGAGTCCAACTGTCAGCACTGTTTCTTTTGTCAAACCCAACACCATTAAGGTTCCAATTCTCAACAATTTTCAATATTCCCATAATTCACATGTTCGAATTAAAAAGGTTCAACACCCCCCCCCCCCCCCCAATCAACATATCATATTATCCATATTCATCAATTCAAATGATGTACTCAAAATTTCCAATCCATCATCCCACTATGTTCATATATCATCAAAATTCATGAAGTTTATACACAATTAGGTTAATATAACTCCCAATTTGTCCCAAATTGAACCAATTTCATCATTGAATTCACCAACCCAAAATCTCTAAATTTGATTCAAGTTTCAACCCAACCAAACCCTAACTTTCCAAATCACCAATTAATGGTTTTCCAATGGTAATATCATGATAGGTTTATCACAAATCATTTATAAACTCAAGATTCAACATGCATTTACATCAAACCCTAACCCAGGGTTCCAAAAACATAAATTTTTCATATTTTATACAAATCCATCAACAATACAACTCATATACACACAAAGTTCAAGTTTAGTCATAGATCTTACCGCTCTTAGATGACCAAATCTCAAGGACTAAACCCTAACAAGCTCCAACCATGCAAATCTCCAACCGAATGGTAGAATGAAAGTTTCCAACGCGTATCTCAAACCTCTAACGGGTGTTCAACTAAGAGAGAAGCAAAAAATGACCTCTAATGGAGTAAGAAGAGCTCAAAGGGACACCAAATTTGGTCCTAGGGTTTGGGTCTCGAGTTTTAGAGAGAGAGATAGAGAAGAGAAAATGAGAAAATGAAGCATTGCTCGAAATTTAAAGATGTTACTGCCAACAGTCCTCTCGAGGGGACTCGTGACTGCTCGAGCGGTTACCGCTAAAGCTGGTCCTGAGAAATGATATATAAAGGTTCAAATTTTAAACCAGACACCTCAAAATCCATCCAAATAACTCACAATAATTGTTCCAATGCACTACCAAGCATACAATTATCATCACCAACCATTATCATGATTAAATTTTAATCATTTTGTAAAACTCCACATTTTTTCACTTTTCACCCAAATTCAACACTAGGTCCCGAGTCAATTGTCTTTCCATCAACCACCAATGATCTCCAAAATAAGACTCCACAGAGTCATCTAACAATAGAGGTGTTAACGTATTTTACACCCAAAATGACGCATCACAACATAGACTTATCTTCAAGAGATAAACATTTATACCAACTATTTTCGCGAGAAGGGTCTCATTAACACTAAGGTTATCCACTTGTTATCGGATTGAGATCCAACTCATACCACCGAGGCATTGAAACACCACTCACACCGAACATGATGAACTTAAGCCAACCAGTCGCAAGCATGTAACTCGTTCACAACCGGAACAGGTTTCCAACACTCCCCACTCTTTGCTCGTAAAGGCTAAGATTTTCACTTGAATTGCCACAAACTAGCTCATCCCTATCTCGAAAAGGATATCGTGGATTACTTCTGTAAGCCAACACACACATTGCCAAACCTTAACATCGCTCACGAGGATTCACACATATCATAGCCAAAATCTTATTCAAGCCCTCACGATCGACTGATGACTATAGAATTTTCAAATCACATTATCACTTTACATTCGTCAGTAACACCACTACTAAAGCCGAGAAGATGCTCACTCCCGAGCAGATACAATAAACATCTGGTTCTGGAGAAAAGAACTCACTCAAATAATCAAAAACTCCAAAGAACACATTCTCTACTCATGATTTGCAAGCACCCCATCTAAACCTTTATCCACCACCGATTCTCAACCCACACATCCGTAGTTCTTGCTTCGTGAAATTATAAGGTATCATTTTATCGTCAAGGCCGAGATCCTATATAATCGAGATTTCCATCTCAGTATTATAGCCATTAAGGTTAATATCGCCATATAAACTTAATGAGTCACCCGGCCTAAACATGCCACATAAGCTAAACTGACATCCGATTCACATGACTAACAATGCCACATAGGTTAGACATCCCGTAGGTATCCACTTACCCATCCGAGTCCAAACCACATTATCTGCTATAGTACAACACTTGTATGTAGTCCCACGTTCTACAAGCAACCCTTTGGCTCTTAATTGATTATTCAATCTCTAGTCAATCGCAATTAATTAATCCTTTTTGGCATTAACCCGCACTTACAACACGTACACCTGTTCCTTGAATTCATGACATCTCACACTCAGTCGGCTATTAAATTCTAGACATTCATCAACCACACCGTTTGTCAACACATGTATATACACCTGCATCTTTCTTTTACATATATACCACATGTATAACAATTCTCTCTCTAGGCAGTAATAACACATGATCCTAAAATCTCTCACTAACACCACTCAACTTAATCATACATTTCCCACCAAGCAATTGAACCAAGATTCGCTTTCTGTAATTAATAGATTCATCTTACACACAACCTATCAAGGCACTCAATCCACCTAAGACCAATTACAAGGGAATCACACAACTCGGTTCGCATAACATTGCCTTGCTCTTCCAATGCTCGAACTCAAACACTTAATTCTTCAACGTATTCATACTAAACTATTACACAACATCACCGAAATCAATGGGATCACAATCTCTCTCAACTTCTCATAAATAGAATCTAAGCATCCTCACGAGAGAACTCCTTCGCTATATAAACAAGACTTTCATGCTCCAATTAGACAAACGGGTTAGCTCCAAGAGGCGACATCAATGTAAGATTTTCAAAATTGGATTCCTTATAACTCACATCTAAACCACGTTCTCTCAATAACCTCAAACTCGATTGCACATAACTTGCGTCCTTACCACAAGTTGGTAATCAAACACTAATTTCGAGGAAACTGAGTAGTTCCAGATGCCACATAGAACACAAACTAAAATTCATAATGGGCTACCCGGGTCCCATAAGGTGGACATCACGATCACAGAAAATTTAGCAAGAATCTCACTTGGACAAAGCTAAAGATATCATCATCCCCCCATTAACAGAAATATATCTTACATAAGCATCATGCAACCTTCGAGTTATTGCTGTATGCGTAGGTTCTATACCTTAATACTAACTCATCCCTTAGAAAAGACAGACGTTCCAAGTTTACCAACTCGAGATCTCAAGGGACACAATTCGAACGCTAATACTCATAGGGTAGAGTAAACAAACCTTCATCAAGAAGCTACGAGGAACCAGTCTCACACTCATACGATAACGATGGTACAGATTCACAAGGCACAACCAAGAGGACCACAAAAGGGTACGAGGTTCATGGAGAATCTAATCTTCTCAGAAATTGCTAAACCAAGAATCAATCAAAGGTGTCAGCATTCACATCCAACAAGGATAGAATAACTTACACAAGATAACCATGTACAAGGTAGCTCTCTCCCTAGAGGGAGAAAAAGGGTCGATCAGAGGCTCTCACTCCACACCATCACCCCCTACGGTAACAATTACATACTCGGCTCAGGAGAACACTATCCACATGTCCTTATGACATTGAACTTCACTGTACTAGATGTTGTTGACCACAATTATGATGATTATACCACTCATCACACTTAGTTCTCAAACTCTGATCCCACTCCTACACATCGAACACTATTAACTTCCTTATATCCCAAACCACACGTCTCGTACATCTATAAGTTCATCATTGGGTATACACGAAGGCATAACACTACACATTCACATTACGCTAATGTTTCACCTCACAAGGTTACGCTACACTAACCCGACTCTCAACCAATAAATAACAACCATGCTACATTCTCAAGTTTATTGCTTAGGCAAACCCACAAAGAAAACATAAGTTGCTTAATCGAGAAAGGCCAAGGTTGGGACATCCAGAGTTACCCATAACTCGCACAACTATACAAGCATCATCAACACTATATTGTTTGAGCATAAGAATGACTGTATATAGTTTAAATCTAATGATTCTCGCATGTCAACCCTAGGCCACTCCAACCACTAAGGTACATTATCCAACATAACTACTCTATGCTTCACCCCTAAGCGTAAGACAACATAACCACATCTACGCCGTAGATCAAAAATCAAACAACCACCATGCCCTCAATGGACATCACACTCACCGATGCACACTACACCAACAACATTTATTATAGGCCCCTCAAGTTTTGTGCACTTATAACTTGCAAAGAAGATACTAAAATGACTACGTCATCACGTGAAAAGATTTGACACTATCCACGTCCCAACCTCACTCAGGTACATGTCCATCTCCTCATTAATTATAGCTCCCAAACACAACCTCCTAACCATAAGGCAACAATCAAAATCAAAAACCTTTACTCCTGCAAAGTTCCCAAAGGACCTACAATTGTCGCATATCAAAATCACAACCAAAACTATTAACATCCTAATATATCTATAACTTCATTGTTAACCCATTGAGTACATCTCTGTGTTACACATTCGTAACTTAACTCCTGAATTTCAACAAGGAACATAACTTAGCAACACGCTAGGAAAAGGACATAAGGGTTATCAAACAAGCTTTCAAAGCAACAAGGCATTGCCATGACTACCCACAACACCCAGCAGGGCAAGGGATAACCCTAAAATTTTTTAAGTTCATAAATTTAAATATTTTAGGCCAGTGATTATTACGTTCACATCCACTATGTTTTCGTCCATACCTATTTTTGAGTACACAGCTCTTGACATAATATAGCTCATGACGTACATAATCCTTAACAAGCTCAAAATTGTATTATGTAAGAATTTTAAGAAAGGGGTATTACTACCATCACATAACCTAATCATAACAGATGATCTCCGAGGGGTTCCAAACACCCTACCACACCTAATCACACGGTTACTAGCAATACAACTCACTTTCGGGTGATACTATACTATACGATACGTTCTCGACCTAGGACTAAACAATTATCCATGTCTCAATAGCACCAGGACGAAACTCTAATCATACGAGAATCCAACGGTTAACTAACTCATGCCAACACTAGCTCAGGCAGTCATCATAACATGCAAGAAAATTCTACTATGCACAAAAGTGATTAACGAAAATTGGGTCGCACTTTCATAACCCATACTGTAACTCCGACCACGACCCTGCCTAGCCCTATAGGCATAACTTCTATATAAAGGGCGTTATAATACTCATCAATATCAAACCCAACTTTACATTTTCTTTCCAAAAGATGTTCGCCTTCATCACTTTAATACTTAACATCCTAAAATCACGTAAATATATCGATCATTATCAAGTCACATCACATCAACATGTATCTATATATAGAGAAAAACCCTTAGGAGTGACACACCAATCTGGATAACTCGTTTGGATTTCTCGTTAGAATGGGTATCGGCCAAATGCCTTTCTAACTCGAAACCTGAACTAGTTAATCGGACGCCTGAGAGTAAGACACACCATCCCAAAGATCCAACTTTCATTCCTATATATCACATAACATGCAAACATCAAGTCACTTCGCAGATATATCATGTAAACACACCAACACATGAATGTCACACATAAATGCAAACTCTGACGTAATGAATCAACCATTTTCACGGTTTTTAAGTATTTAAATCTAGAACTCTGATACTAATCTGTCACACCCAAAAAATGTAACAGTAAAAACCCATGCGATTGATGAGATAAGAACCCCATTTAAAAACTCCAACCCACAAGAACTTCTAAAAAAATAAGAGTGAAAATATGTAATTTTACTTGTAAAACAACTCTACAAATATGCGACTTTACTCCCCAAAGGATGCTCAAATAGATGCTGTATTAAAATAGTAGCTATTTTTATTTTTTTTTAAATTATAATAATTTTAAAAAAAATTTATGTAAAGACCAAACACTAAAAATTAAAAACAATTGTATTTTATAAAATTATTTTATATAAAAAAATATTTTACTTCAAAATAAACAAAACTTGAGAAAATATTTGAAATTTGGTTTAACTGGAATTTCCTTAAAATAATTTTTTTTTAAATTTATTTTTATGTTTTTACAAAATGTTTAATATTGGTCTTAAGTAATAGGTCTAGATGAGTATGTTGCAAAATTATAAATTTTGTCATAAAAAAATATGCATAATAAAAATTATAATATTTTAAAATTTAAATTACAAAAGAAAATAATAATGTGAGCACCTCACTGGTAATTTAAGATCACTTCTTAATTTATTGTGCGCTCATTAATAGTAATATTTATTTAGACATATTTTTATAATATTTTTATATCAACGGCTCTCGAATATCAAATTTGGTCACTTCGGTGACTAAATTCGGGACTAATAATATTTTTTGAAACTAAATGCTGCTCGTAGTTGTTTTGCCAAACATCCCTTTAATACCACAAATAAAATAATGATGCTACCTTTGAATTTCTAAACTCCATTTACGTTTTGTAGCTTTTGTTCAACTTGGTTTTTTTGAAAATTCTTTTAAAAGCCTACTTATTTGATTTTTTTACTGTAATTAATTAATTTTTACATATTTTTTCATATCTTATTTTTACAAAATATCAAAAATATTAAAAATTATAAAAAAAATTAAGTCAAACACAAGTTAACACAGCAACTAACTTGGATTTCTATACTCCACTTGCGCTCCCATTAATACAACAGTTTCGTAGGTGTGTAGGCTAAATAATTGCCTACAACGAGAGCTTTAATTAATGGTGGGCTCAGGTTTAGAGTTTTTTGTAGGCTATGCTGGGTTTGTCTACGGATAAGTTTTTTCCTACGAAAAAGTTAAAATAAGCAGTTCTCAAACATTGAAAAAAATATGTAAAAATTAATTAATTACAGTAAAAAATCAATTAATTTACGAGAACTGCTTATTTGAATTTTTTCGTAGGAAAAAACTTCTCCGTAGGCAGACCTAACATACCCTACAAAAAAAGCTCGAAACCTGAGCCTACCATTTATTAAAGCTCTCGTAGTAGGCAATTATTTAGCCTACACACCTACAAAACCACAATATTAATGGAAGCGCATGTGGAGTCTAGAAATCCAAATTAGCTAGTTAGTTTGACTTAATTTTTTTTTAATTTTTAATTTGTTAATATTTTTGTAAAAAATAAGATATGAAAAAATATGTAAAAGTCGATTAATAACAATAAAAAACCAAACAAGTGGGTTTATAAAAAATTTCCAAAAAAATTAGGCCAAAAACTGTAAATGGAGTTTAGAAATTCAGAGTTAGCATCTTTATTTTGTTTATGGTATTAAAGGAGTGTTTATTAAAATTACTGTTAATAAAATTTAATTTCAAAAAAATTTAATTTCAAAAAATATTATTAGTCCCGAATCTAGTCACTGAATGAAGTGACTGAATTTAATAAGTGAGAGTCGTTGATATAAAAATATGCCTAAATAAATATTATTATTAAAATTAATTTATGAGCACACAATAAATTAAGAAGTGATTTTAATTACCAGTTAGGTGTT
The DNA here is from genome assembly GCA_034768845.1 of Heliamphora exappendiculata. NCBI lineage: Eukaryota > Viridiplantae > Streptophyta > Magnoliopsida > Ericales > Sarraceniaceae > Heliamphora > Heliamphora exappendiculata. The sequence goes on along the minus strand of JAOTRH010372181.1, from coordinate 40,435 downwards.
CACATTATTATTTTTTTTGTAATTTAAATTTTAAAATATTATAATTTTTATTGTACATATTTGTTTAAGACAAAATTTATAATTTTGCAACATACTGGTCGAGACCTTTTAATTAAGACCGATATTAAATAGTTTGTAAAAACATAAAAATAACTTTTTAAAATTTATTTTAAGTTCCACTTAAACCAAATTTCAAATATTTTCTCAGGTTTTGTTATTTTCAACGTAAAATATATTTTTATATAATGTTTTTTAAATTTTTTTAGTGCTTCGTTTGTACATAAAAAAATATCTTTAAAAAAATTATTATAATTTTTTGAAAATAAAAATAACCACTATTCTAATATAGCATCTATTTGGGCATCTCTTTTGGGGTGTAAAGTCGCTTATTTGGGAAATTATTTTACAAGTAAAATTACTTACTTTTCCTCTTATCTTTTACAAGAAAATTGAAAGGCATGTTTCGTTTAAAATACAAAGAATCTTTTTACAAGTTCTTGTGGGCTGGAGTTTTTAAATGGGGTTCTTGTCTCATCAATCGCATGTGTTTTCATTGTTATATTTCTGGGGTGTGACAGATTGGTACTAAAGATTTAGGTTCGAATACCTAGGAGCCGTGAAAATAGTTGATCCATTGCGTGAGAGCTTGCATTAATGTACCACATTCATGTGTTGGTGTGTTTGCATGATATATTTGCGAAGTGACTTGATACTTGTATGCTATGTGATATATGGGAATAAAGATTAGATCTTTGGGATGATGTGTCTTATCCTTGGGCGTCTGGTTAACTAGTTCGGGGGTCGAGTTAGAAAGGCATTTGGTTGACGCCCATTCTAATGAGAAATTTAAATGAGTTACTCGGATTGGTGTGCCACTCCTAAGGGTTTTTCTCGGTATATAGATATGTGTTGATGTGATGTGACCTGATAATGATCGATATATTTACGTGGTTTTAGGATGTTAAGTATTAGAGTGATGGAGGAAAACATCTTTTGGGAAAAAAATATAAAGTTGGGTTTGATATTGATGATTTTTATAACGCTCTTTATATAGAAGTTATGCCTATAGGGCAAGGCTGGGTCGTGGTTGGAGTTGCGGTATGGGTTATGGAAGTGCGACCCAATTTTTGTTGATCACTTTTGTGCATAGTAGAATTTGCTTGCATGTTATGATGACTGCCTAAGCTAGTGTTGGCATGAGCTAGTTGCCCGTTGTATTCTCGTACGATCAGAGTTTCGTCCAGGTGCTATTGAGACATGGATAATTATTTGGTCCTAGGTCGATAACGTATTGCATGGTATAGTATCACCTAGAAGTGAGTTGCATTTCTAGTAACCTTGTGATTAGGTGTGGTAAGGTGCTTGGGACCTCTCGAAAATCATCTGTTATGATTGGATTATGTGATGGTGGTAATAACCCTTTGTTAAAATTCTTACATGATTCGGTTTTAAGCTTATTGAGAATTATGTACGTCATTAGCCATATTATGTCTTGAGTCGTGTACTCGTGAATGGGGATATGGACAGGAACATAGTGGATGGAAGCGTAAAAATCACTGGCCTAAAATATTCAAATTTCTAGACTTAAACAATTTTGGGGGTTTCCCTTGCCCTGTGGGGTGTTATGGGTAGTCATGGCGATGCCTTATTGCTTTAAAAGCTTGTTTGATATCCTTTATGTCCTTTTCCTAGTGTGGTGCTAAGTTATGTTCCTTATTGAAATTCAGGAGTTGAGTTGTGAATGTGTAGCACAAAGATGTACTCAGTGGGTTAACAATGAAGTTGTAGATATGTTGGGATGTGTGTTTGTTTTGGTTGCGAATCTGATATGCGATGATTGTAGGTCCTTTGGGAACTTTACAGGAGTAAAGGTTTATGGTTTTGATTATTGCCCTTATGGTTAGGAGGTTGTGTTAGGGAGCTATAATTAATGAAGACATGGATGTATACTTGAGCGAGGTTGAGATGTGGATATATAGTGTCAAATCTCTTCATGTGATGACCTGATCATTTTGGTGTCTTCTTTCCAAGTTACAAGTGCACAAAACTTGAGGGGCCCGTGATAGATGTTTGTATAGTTGACTCGATAGTTTTAGAATGGTGCGTCGGTGGGTGTGATGTCCCTTAAGGGGATGGTGGTTATTTGTGTTTTGATCTAAGGCATATATGTGGTTATGTTGTCTTACCCTTCGGGGTGAAGCATGGAGTAGTAAGGTTGGATAATGTACCTTAGTGGTTGGAGTGGTTGGAGTGGCCTAGGGTTTACATGCGAGAATCATTTGATTTAAACTGTATATAGTCGTTCTTATGCTTAAACAACAATGTTAATGATGTTTGTATAGGCGTGCGAGTGATGGGTAACTATGGATGAGAAGTCCCAAACTTGGCCTTTCTCGATTAAGCACCTTACGTTATCTTTGTGGATTTGCCTAAGCAGTAAACTCGAGGATATAACTTGGTTGTTATTTACCGATTGGAAGTCGGGTTAGTGTAGCATAACCTTGTGAGGTGAAATCTTAGCATAATGTGAATGTGTAGTGTTATGCCTTCGTGTATACCCAGTGATGAAATTATAGACGTGCGAGATACGTGGTTTGGGATATAAGGAAGTTAATAGTGTTCGATGTGTAGGAGTGGGATTTAAGTTTGAGAATTAAGTTTGATGAGTGGTATAATCATCGTGATTGGGGTTGATACCATCCAGTACGGTGAAGTTCAATGTCATAAGGACAGGTGGATAGTGTTCTCTTGAGCCGAGTATGTAATGGTTACCCTAGTTGGTGATGCTGTGGAGTGGAAGCCTTTAGTCGACACCTTTATTTCTCTAGGGAGAGAGCTACCTTATACATGGTTATTTTGTGAGAGTTATTCTATCCTTGTTAGATGTGAATGCCAAGACCTTTGATTGATTATTAGTTTGGCAATTTATGAGAAGATTAGATTCTCCATGAACCTTAAACCCTTTGTTGTCCTCTTGGTCGTGCCTTGTGAATCTGTACCACCGTGATCGTATGAGTGTGAGACTGGTTCCTCGTAGCTTCTTGGTGAAGGTTTGTTTGCTCTACCTTGAGAGTATAAGCATTCGGATTGTGTCCCTTGAGATCTCGGGTTGGTAAACATGGAAAACCTATCCCTTTCTAAGGGAGGAGGTAGTATTGAGGTATAGAACCTATTCCTGCAGCAATAACTCGATGGTTGTATAATGGTTATGTAAGACATATTTCAATTAATGCGGGGATGGTGATATCTTTAGCTTTTGTCTAAGTGAGATTCTTACTGAAATTTATGTGATCGTGATGTCCACCTTATGGGACCCGGGTAACCCGTTATGAGTTTCAATTTGTGTTTTGTGTGGCGACTGAAACTATTCAGTTTCCTTAGAATTAGCATTCAATTACCGGTCCGTGGTAAGGACGTAAGTTATGTGCAATCGAGTTTGAGATTATTAAGAGAACGTGGTTTAGATGCGAGTTACAAGGAACCTGATTTTGAAAATCTTACATTGATGTGGCCTCTTGGAGTCAACCTATTTATCTAGATTAGAGCGTGAAAGTCTTGTTTATATAGCAAAGGAGTTCTCTCGTGAGGATGCTTAAATTCTATTTATAAGAAGTTGAGAGAGGTTATGATCCCCTTGATTTCGATGATGTTGCGTAGTAGTTTAGTACGAAAACATTAAAGGATTAAGGGTTTGAGTATGAGCATTGGAAGAGCAAGGCAATGTTATGCGAATCGAGTTGTGTGATTTTCTTGTGCTTGGTCTTGGGTGGTAGAATGTGGGTCTACGTATAAGTGTTGTATTGTAATGAGTAACGTGGCTTGGACTCGAAGAGGTAAATGGATACTTACAGGATGTCTAGCCTGTGTGGCACTATTAGTCATGTGAATTAGATGTCTGTTTAGCTTATGTGGTGTGTTTAGCCTAGGTGACTCATTAAGTTCATGTGGCGATATTAACCTTAATGGCTATAATACCGAAATGGTAATCTCGATTATGTAGGATCTGGGCCTTAACAATATAATGACACCTAATAATTTTGTGAAGCAAGAATTACAGATGTGTGGGTTGAGAAACTGGTTGAGAATTGATAGAGGATAAAGGTTTAGATGGGATACCTGCAAATCATGAAAAGAGAATGTGTTCTTTGGAGTTTTTGATGATTTGAGTGAGTCCCTTTCTCTAAAACCAAATGTTTATTGTCTCGGCTCGGGAGTGAGCATCTTCTCAGCTTTAGTAGTGGTGTTACAGACATACGTAAAATGATGATATAATTTAGAAGTTCTGTAGTAATCAGTCGATCGTGAGGGCTTGAATAAAATTCTGGGTATGATGCATGTTAATCCTCACGAGGGGTGTCAAGGTCTGGCAATGTGTGTGCTGGCTTACGGAAGTAGTCCACAATATGCGTTTCGAGATGGGGTGAGCTAGTTTGTAGTAGTTCAATTGGGAATCTTATCCTTTACGAGCAAAGAGTGGGGAGTGTTGAAAATTCGTTCCAGTTGTGAATGAGTTATGTACTTGCAATTGGTTGCCTTAAGTTGATCATGTTCAGTGTGAGTGGTGTTTCGGTGCCTCGGTGGTGTGAGTTGGACCTCGATCCGACAACAGGTGGATAACTTTAGTGTTAATGAGACCTTTTTTGCGAAAGCATTTCGGCATAAATATTTATCTCTTGAAGATATTTCTATATTGTGATGCGTCATTGTTGGGTGTAAGATACGTTAACACCTCTATCATTAGATGACTTTGCACAGTCTTGTTTTGTAGATCGTTGGTGGTTGATGGAAAGGCAATTGACTCAAGACCCAGCGTTGAATTTCAGGGATGAAATTTCTAAGGGGGGGGGGGTAAAGATCCGGTCCCTTTTTATTTTGAGAATTAATTAAAGCATGTTATGAAACTTTCGGTGAAAAGTGAAAAAATGTGGAGTTTTATGAAAAGATTAAAATTTAATCACGATAATGGTTGATGGCGATAATTGTATGCTTGGTAATGCATTAGAACAATTATTGTGAATTGTTTGAATGAGTTTTGAGGTGTCTGGTTTAAAATTTGAACCTTTATATATATCATTTCTTAGGACTAGCTTCAGCGGTGAGTGCTCGAGCGGTCACGAGTTTGCTCGAGCGAATTGTTAGCAGAAGCATCTTTAAATTTTGAGCAAGGCCTTATTTTCTCATTACCTCTTCTCCATCTCTCTCTGAAACTCGAGACCTAAACCCTAGAACCAGATTTGGTGTCCCCTTGAGCTATTCTTTCTTCATTAGAGGTCATTCTTTGCTTCTCTCTTGGTTGAACACCTGTTAGAGGTTTGAGATACGCGCTAGAAACTTTCATTCAACCATTCGGTTGGAGATTTACTTGGTTGGAGCTTGTTGGGGTTTGATCCTTGAGATTTGGGCATCTAAGCGGTAGGATCTATGACTGAACTTGAACTTTTGTGTATATGAGTTGTATTGTTGATGAATTTGTATAAAATATAAAAAAATCAATGTTTTTAGAACCCTAAGTTTTGGTTTAATGTAAATGCATATTGAATCTTGAGTTTATAAATGATTTGTGGTAAACCTACCATGATATTACCATTGGAGAACCATTAATTGGTGATTTGAAATGTTAGGGTTTGGTTGGGTTGAAACTTGAATCAAATTTGGAGATTTTGGGTTGATAAATTCAAATGATGAAATTGGTTTAATTTGGGACAAATTGGGGGTTGTATTAATCTAATTGTATATAAACTTCACGAATTTTGATGATATATGAATGTAGTGGGATGATGGGTTGGAGATTTTGAGTGAATTCTATGAACTAATGAATGTGTATAATATGATATGTTGATTTGGATTTTTTTTAAACCTTTTTAATTTGAACATGTGAATTATGGGAATATTAGAAATTGTTGAGAATTGAAACCTTAATGGTGTTAGGTTTGACGAGATGAACCAGGTTGACGGTTGGGCTCGTGTTGATTTTAGTATAAATGATCTAATTAAGGTACCCAGTGATTCGAATGGATAATTAAGTTGGGCACGAGTAGCTCCTCAATGAAAGATAAAAAAATTGTGCAATGTATAGTAGGCCCTTCCATCGGGTTAACCCCTCGTAAAAACATGCTCTTTGAGCGACCCACCCATCGATATTTTTGAGAAAAATCAAAAATGTGTGCTCTCCTTATCGAGCTATAGAATGAGTATTTATGCATCGAGCCTCCCGTGGCTCGGTTGTGAAAATTACGTCTAGGTCTATAGACGTCGTCCGAGTTTTGGTATTTAATTAAATCAAAGAATGAATTGGGTTTGGAAAACCTTTACGAAATGGTTAATCAACTTGAGAATTGGAAAACTTTGGAAATGGTTGTAATTTAGAATGATTTGAATTTTTGAGTTATGGTAACCTTGTGGTAGTTGAAATGATGAGGAAATAAAAGATGAAATTATTGTTTTGTGTGTGTAAATGGAGTTGGTTTTGTATGAAAAAAAGTCAGTTATGTGAATTAAAATTTGTTAGAAGAGTGGAATTGATTTTGAATAAAAATTTATTGTGCATTCACATAATCATTCTCGACTCATGTTGTATAAATAATTTTAGGTGATAGTTGGAAGAAGATAGTAGAATGAGAAGAATGGTCACGAAGACTTTTTTTGTGTTGTTATTGTTAAAACTACATATTCGTTTGTAGAATCTTTTGAAAATTAAAATGGTAAATGTAATTCTTTTAGGATACTTTAGAAGTATGTATTTTAGGCTGGTGTAACCCGTTCTATAAGGCCCTAGGGCCATGAATTCATAACTTGTATGCATGCGGGAGCGTTGGGCTCGTCTATTGGATTAAATTCCTTTGTTTTTGTTTATGAAATATCATGGTTTCAAATGTTGGGTTTTTGAGTATTTGGTTTGAATGGATTTATTTCATTACCAATTGTATATTTGACTTCAAAATTTTGCCTATCTAAAAGTATGTTTAAAACTTGTGAAAATTAAGTGTTTTCCGAACACTATGAATTTTTTTTTAGATTTTTGGCTGGAAAACTCTTGGGTACCTCACTACTCGAACGGCAAAAGGTTCGCTTGCTGTGTGAAATTTTGGGACCTTTTGGTTTAAAAAGGATTTTGATTGGCATCCTTTTAGTCATCCTTTGTGGTGTAAAGTGGCTTATTTGGGGAGTTATTTTACAAGAAAATTACTTACTTTCCCTCTTATCTTTTACAAGAAAATTGGAAGTCTTGTTTCATTTTTAATACAAAGAATCTTTTTTAAAGTTCTTGTGCGTTGGAGTTTTTAATCGAGTTCTTGTCTCATCAATCACATGGGTTTTTATTATTACATTTTTAGAGTGTGACAAAGCCCTTGCACGCCTATGCATCATCAAAAGTCGTAGCTCGGCTAGGCACTCAAAGCCCTAGCATGCCTAGGCATCAACAAAAGTCTTAACTCGGCTAAGCACTGAAAGTCCTAACTTGGCTAGACACTCAAAGCCCTAGTATGCTTAGGCATCACTGAAAGCCTAACTCAGCTAAGCACTAAAAGCCCTAGCATGCCTAGGCATCAACAAAAGCCCTAGCTCAGCTAGGCATTGAAAGCTCTAGCTCAGCTAGGCATCAAAGCGACATAGTTAATTGAGCTTCATGTCATAAAACCTGAGGCACCTAGACCTTGCACCTCCTCCTAAAGGAGCATGTAGAAGTTAGGGGCCAATTGTATTGGAAAAAAAACCATAAGGCCACCAAGCCCTTGACAAGCCCTGCCTAATACTATTATGAGTTAAGAGGTGATATGACAACACATAAAAGTCAACTCTCTTTCTCTCTTTATATATGAGATGATCCACTCTAGCAAAGGTAGGGACAATCCCACTTTTACTATACACTTTCTCTCTCAAGCTCCATCTGACTTGGGCATCAGAGGGTCTCCCGTCGACCACCGGCCGAGAGACTTATTTTGCAAGAACTCAGCGGTTGGAGCACAGGGGGGCATTGTTAGCTTCATCCTCGTTAGGATCTTCTTTATTACTATATGCGTATGTATTTTTTAGGCTCATTCAGACTCTATTAAAACAGTAGCTTATTTTGATTTAAAAGTTTATAGATCTCAGAAAATTTATTTTTCAAGTACCAATTAAATACCAAAAAATAGAAGGACTAAAATATTTCATATTGGAAAATATCTTACGTCAAAACAAGCAGAGCATTATTGATCGATAAATTTATTATTCATAGTAAAAAATAAAATTTATTGAAAATGGTGGCTAAAAAACACAGGCCAACTAGCTAAAAACTCCAATTCGGGTTGATACTATCAATTTTGAAATGGTGGTTGATTAGTGGAGATTAAAATGAAAGAATTAATATTCATTTGTGGTATATATGTGTAACGCTCCGATTTTTAAACAATAAAACTCCACAGAAATCAAAATGAAAACGAGATTTTATTTGTAAAATAATTAACAAAATGTGCCATTTTAAATCAAAAAGGGTACCCCAAGCTTCTCCAACCAAAAACCCTTTTTCGAAACAAAACCCAACCTTTTCACATAGTGGCTGTTCGCTCGAGCGGACTCTCCACCGTTGGAGCGGTGAGACACCTGAGAGATTTTCAAGCAAAAAATTAAAAAATCTTTTCAAATCTCAAAAACACCTAAAAATATCATTTTTGAACTAGGGTTCGAACAAATAATATATTTGGGACAAAAAAATGTTTATGTGATAAAAAAATCACTCTTTCGACTCGAAATAAATCTAATGAAACGTCGAAATCCATAGGCAAACATCCAAACATATGGAAACGGAAATCAACAATGAACCCAAGGTTCCTCCCACGGATCATACAACATGCATGCATTAAAATAAACGCCTCAAGGCTTACAGTATAAGTTTTCTGTTCCAAAAACGTTATACATACCAAAACATGGTTCAAATAAAAAGAAAAACTAAGAAAAGTCTTCTTGCACCTCTGGCTTCTCTAGATCATTTTGCGTGATCATGTGTACCTGGAAAAGATTTTCAAATTCCACACTATAAGTCGAGGCTCAACAAGAAACAAGCTAGCGTGAAGTAAAAATAGAACATGCTATCACAAATATAATAATAACATTATGACTTGCACGAGCCTCAAATACAGTTTTGTACTAACCACAATAATTCACATGCCACACATGCATCTTCACGGGTTCTCACCATAGGACTAAAATCTGTCCCTCATTATGCAAATTTTCACGGGCTTTCACCGCATGATGAATATTCCCCCCCATTATGCAATTCTTCACAGGTTTTCACCGCATGACGAATATTCACCCCTCATTATTCATGAATTGATCAAGTTTGCACAAACATAACCATGTACAAATATCAAAAACATATATCGACGTCATCCATCTAACCATGGAGACCAACCAACATTAAAACAAGGCTCGACCCCAAGGATTAGCTCCAAACCTCCAAGATTAGGTTTTCGCAAACATTTACATAAATTCTTCTGGTTTTCAAAACTCCTCTTTTCAAAAACAACATGAACACATACGTCTTCCAAAATCGTAATAAATCATAAAAAAGCACAACATGCTTTTTAGCCACCCAAACACAGCTTAAACACAATTCGATATTTAACGCATTTTAAAACTGTAAAAAAGTATAGAACTCCATGTAGCACCCCTTTAAGACAAGATAGTCTAGGATTCTATCTCGGTGAGTTAAAACTTGAAGCTTTGAATTTTGACGATAAATCAAAGTCACCAAAACGTGATTTCATTCGCATGAACGCGAAACCCACGGCAAGGATATCGAGGTTCGACTATCCGAAAGCTAAGATCTGAACCCGAACCAAGCCTAAAGCTAGAGAGAAGGAAGAGCTTTTCAGAGTTCTTGGTAGAGAGAGAGAAGAAAACTTATAAAAGAAGTTTTGGTTCATAAACCAAGGCATGGGCTAACTTTATAAAATCTCGTGCAAGGCTGTCCGCTCAAGCAAAAAAGGATCCACTCGAGCGGTCCCCCACCAATCCAACTCTCATCCATAATCCCGCTTGAGCGAACATGGATCCGCTCGAGCGGTCATTGTTGGGTGAAAAACCAAATAAAAAATGCATGACCAAGGCCACGCATGCATAACACATAAAGAAACATGCTATTTTAAAACGATAAAAGCAATAACCAATACACCGAATAAATATTATGAAAATAAAATGAAACTGGGTCTCACAATATGCATGGAAGTTAATAGCATAAACAGCTTGGAAATCAAGCTAATTCTAGCTTTTTTCTTCATGTATGCCCAAGAATGCACATTTGGAAATGCAACTTTATATTTTGGTGATATTATAATTAAAACTATAGTAAAAAATACTATATGATAAACGAGTGATAGTCCTGTTTAAGATAATGATTGATCGGTACGTAAAAGTGCCAATTAGATCCTGCAAAATATACTATGCTAAGCCTCGATTGTGTGCTTAACAAAGTGTTTTGTAGTGTTTGTCATGTCAAACTCAGATATGGTGAAGTGGAGGAGAAAAAAGCACAGAAAGGATAAAAATGGACCAAAAGTGAATTATCAAGAAAGATCCATCTGGATGGACCCTAAAGCGTTTGGACAGAAATCAACAGAAAGAAATTCATTCGGATGAACCCCAGAGTGTCCGGACAAAACTCAACATAAAGAAAATCATCTGGATGGACATATTTGCATCCAGCGAGACAGAAAGAATTACGTCCGGACGAACTTAATTGCGTCCGAACAGATCAAGGAAATCACAGTTTGATTAAAACACTACAACAAGGGGTGTGGATGAGCTCCTATATAAATAAGGTGTGGGATTACTCAAAAAACAGTCTGATATTGATCTGAAGAACTTTTAAAGGCCAGTGTGGAGACTTGAGAAGGGACAAAAAGTCTAAGACGGAGGCTCGAGATTCTATTCTACTTTGATTCTTCATGGATTCGAGCTGCAACATGAGCTGCTGATCTTTTTCTTCCTATGGGATAATCAACCTCTAGTCGGTATTTTTGGAGTAGTTTAGATTCATATTTTTTTTCAATTCGAATTCAATTCGTTGCATGATTTTAAAACGTTGACGTTTAATAAACGAGTTTTTAATTTAATTATCTAGTTTTTATTTTTATTTTATGTGGTTATAACAACGAGATCATGCAACTGTTATCTGTTCTCGCTCTTATCTAAACGTGAGATATCTTATGTTTTGATAGGACGGGTCATGCTCTGAACGATCAGTGCCATAATCTTAGATAGAATATGCTAGGTCTGGATTCGGGGTTATCTTCTTACTAATTTGTGCCAGTTTTGTAGTCGTAATTAACCGGATTGAATTGAATTAATTGAATAAAATAGAATCTAAATAAAACCAAAATACTGGCTAAGGTGGATTCAAAATCTTAGAAAATATTTTCTCATCTAAAATCAAATCTTTTATTTTTAGCTTATTTAATTTCAGTGTTTTTAGATTAAAACAAACAAATCACTTCTTACAAAGAAAAATCAAATTGGAATTTTAGTTATAAAATTGTGATTCCGTCTTTTTAGTCCATGATGAACGATACTTAGACTCAACTATTATCTACTAAATAGTTATTAGTTTAAGGTTTTTAAAAATTAATTTTGGCAAGGTGCGACAAGCCAATGATTTACTTATTTTTATTTTTAATAATTTTTTTCATCATTTGATGAAAGTATTATATTTTTTTAACTCCTCTCGTTAGAATCCATACGCAGCCACATTAGTTAGTTTTAGACTGATGTTTTATTTAACAGGGCTCCGTTTAGATAGAAGTAGCTAAAAAGTACCCAAAATATGATAATTTTATAAAACAACATTAAAAACAAAACAAATTCATGTTTTCGTAAACATTTAACTTATTTTAGTGAACATTTTTAATCTTAAAACCAATATTTTTTGCTTTTTAGATTTGTTTGTTTACATGTAATCAGAAAAATAATAAATCTTACCAAAAACTACAAATAATACTGCATAGAAACAAAATTAAGAGAATTAACTTTAAAACATCACAATTGGAGCCTTAGAACATTTTTAACAAGCTCTCTAAATGAAACCGGTTAACTTAAATAATAGCTTAATCTATTTTTTCGAACTCCAATGGCTCTTCTAACTGGCCGGCTAAAATGCTTTTACATATCTAGATTAATCATGTAAGTATGCAATACCATAATGAACTGATGCTCTTTTCATGTTAAAATATAGCAAGAAATGTGACTTAAAATGCTAAATACAAGCTTGATAAAGTAAATCACTACAAAAAAAAAAGATCAACGGCTATGTATAATATCGTCGTTGAACATTACTAAAACCTTGTCGAAGAGTATTTTTGACGATAAAAAATTCGCTACTGGTTCGTCGCGAAACATTGGTCTGAAAAGGTATACATCAACGAAAATAAGATTGTCGCGGAAAGAGATTCTTTCGCATGACGACACTCTTGTCATGGTTTATCACTGCAAATTCATAATATTAATGGCTCATTTGTATATTAATTAAATGCAACGCATTGGTTTTAACACTTACTCTATATAATAAGAAAATAATGTGTTTTTTTAATGTTTATATGAGAGGTTCATTTTTTCATCTTACATTTTGTCCTTTATATATTCTTTTATTGCTTTGTAATTTTTTATATATATTTTTATTTTAATTTTAAAGTTAAGATATTAATTTTGAACTTTTAACCCTGGCATGCCAGCTTTTTGTTTATTATTCTTTACCATTCATGAACTAATTTCCTTTTTAGCATGTTCTACTGGTTTTATATATTTTTTCATCTAATTTTCTTAATTTAGATATTTTGGACTTATAACCTTGTCTTGGTTATTTTAGTTTTTTTAATGTTCATAGAGTGAGTTGTTTTTTGAAATGTTCTCTCATTTTTTTTATTTTTATATTTTTATTTTAATTTTTTAATTAAAGTATTTGGACTTCTAACTCATGTCTTGCTTGTTTTATTTACAAAAACAAAAACTTCTAAATGCACACACGAGGTTGCTAAAAACAATTTAAAATAATTGAAATCTTTGTGCATAATGCATATTTATTTATTTATTATAAATGAAAAGTTCATTTTGTAAAATGATGTGAATTTAGAAGCTCCCCAAAGAGATACGTATAAAGTATTTATAAATTTAATTTCTTTGATAATTATATATTACTCATCAATTAATTTATGTATTCTATCTAAGTTAATTTTTATAGTTAAGCTATGTAATAGGCACTAACATACGTGCATTGCACACAAGCCCCTCATTAGTTTATATATAAATTAGACCCATTTGTTTAATATTATGAGATTCTAGTACATGCAATTCTATGAGAGTACATAGAGCTCTAATAACATTTAAATATTGTATATGTGGCACTCTCTTTTTAGTTAAATATATTTGTTATTTTATTTTTTAAGTAAAATTATGAAAATAGCTTTCAAATAATTAGCAAAAAAAGGGGGATAGGAGAGAATGAAGGGTATTTTCATAATTTTACTTAATAAGGATAAAAAGTGTAAAAATATTTAGCTAAAAAAGGAGTGCCAATTCAAGCCAGGGAAGACATTATTTAAAAATGCTCAATTCAAGCTTGATAAATTAACACAGCATACAGGACGGACCCAGACTTTGAATCTAGGGGTAGCAAACTTATACACAAATTTTTTAAAAAAAGAAAATTATGAACTATAACAATAATTTTTACCAGTATAAAAAGATAAATATAACATTAAATCATATAAATAAGTATGTTTAATTTTATTCAAAATAAGTAACCATGATATCAATTTTAAAGGATTAATTAGTCTTGAGTCCTATTTTAACAACTTATTTGAGGATAGATCCTTTACTCTGAACTGTTATCCCACGAGTTCCTTTTAATAATTTTTGGGACTTTTATACCCTCAAAATGTTCTCTATGGAATTTGATATCATTTAATACTCTACTGATTTTATTTTCACGTTATAGCTCTTGTTAAGAAATATTTATGAGACTTTATCATCCTATTTAATTTCAATTTTAGAATATCTGATAATTCTATATTTATTTCAGTATATTTTTGTAATATAATATAACTGAAAACGGAATGCTTTATGTTGCATGTTGAATTTTGATTTTATAGTAATAAAATATCCTAAATAGATGGAATCATATTATATTATATTTTAAGCCAAAACTATTTTCATTACACAGATTTTGAAAATATTGTATTATACCATTACATTACACAAATTTTTGGGTTACAAGTTCTAGAGTGAAACTATTTTCAGAAAATATTAAATCTTGCTTATATGAAGGTTTGTGCATTGTAAAAAATAACATTTCATGAAATAATCATTTCATGGACTTATTTGCATTATAAACTAAGGATAATTACACTTATATCCCCTGAGGTTTAAGCTTATTACAGAGACCTCCCATGTGGTCTCTAAAATTACACTAACCTCCCATGAGATTTAATTTTTAATATCAATTGCACCCAACTATTAAAATTTTCGTTGAAATTTAACGAAAATCGCCTCTCACCCCAAAACAACAATTCCCACCCCAAACTCACATTTCAAACCACTTTTTTCTTCCCAAAACCACCATTCTCGCCCCAAATTTCAACAGAATGGTGGTTTTGGGGTAGGAATAGTCATTTTAAAGGAAAAAGGTAGTTTGAAGGATGATTTTGGGGTGAAAATAGTGATTTTGGGATGGGAGGGGCGGTTTTCGTTAAATTTCAACGAAAATTTTAACAGTTTGGTGCAATTGATGTTAAAAATTAAATCTAAGGGGAGGTTAGTGTAATTTCAGAGACCACATGAGAGGTCCCTGTAATAAGCTTAAATTTTAGGGGAGGTAAGTGTAATTATCCCTATAAACTACCTATTTTTGCTAGTCGTATCGTGATCTTTTTTGCATTATAAACTCTATATTTTACGCTTCAGATGATTGATGGAGAGTTAAATTACAACCATGCAAAAAAAAAAAATTTTAATTGAAAATATAATTTAGTTTATTGAAAATGAGAATATTAATGAGGTTATTCTATTTGTTAAAATGTAACTTTTGATGTATATGAATATGCCAATAACTTGTGAGAATATGAGAATATGCCAATACAACTTACTTATAAGTGAGAATATGTTAACATGATAAAAGAAGAAAGATTAAAAATGAGAATATGTTAACAAGATAAAACAAATTGTGATACACGGAATGAGTATATTGTGATCCCTGACCTGTTTTTCTTTTCGACGTTTTTCAACGCGTGTTTTTCATTTTTGGTTTTGCATGTTTATATGCTTTTTGATGCATGATTGGGGTTAGATATGCATGCAGGGTTGGTTCCCGGGACTGTGGGGCATTGCGGTACAAATTTCTAAAATTTCAAAAAAAAGACATTTATGAGGCCTATAAATATCTAGAGTTAGATGTTTTCAAAAGATATTTTCAAAAGATATTTTCAAAACTTCTCAACTAAGTTTTCTTATTTTTCTCTCTGCCTTCTCTCTAACTTCTAGGAGGCCCGGGGCTCAATTTTCAACAATCTAATAGCCGATCCTTGTTGTTGGCATTGTCGTCTATGCATTCATCCTGACTGAATTTTATTCTGGCGAAACTCGATTTTGCACATGGATCGTGGCGTCGAGTTTTTAACTCACCGAGATAGGATCCTAGACTCTCATGTCTTATAAAGGTGCTACGTATAATCGTGTGTGTTTTTATCTATTAGATTGCATGAGATCTGATTTTGTTTAAAAGTTAGATTTTGGGGTGTAAAACCATTTTTTGTCATTTTCGGTGGAAGGAATCGGGTTTCGGGTGTTTCTTTTGAGGTCTTGGTGTTAGGCCTGGGCGTGTGTGTGTCCGAGGGTGTTAGATGGTAGTTTGGAGGCTTCAATTTGAGATTTTGACGGCTGAAACCGTAGCTCAAATACGATTTCTGGGCAAGGTCAGTCGATTGGATCTTGAAGATCAGTCGACTGGATCGTAGTTTTAGGAGGTCAGTCGACTGGACCTGGGAGGTCAATCGACTGACATGCTTTTGTTTTGGATTTTTGGCTTTTCTAGTGTGTTTTCAATCGATTAGGGGTTGAGGTCTATTCAACTGAGGTTCTGGGCTGTGTGTTGGTGATTTGGTGGTTGGTTTCTTGATTTTCGATTGGTTTACAACGGTATTCAATTGATTATTTATGGGATTAATTGATCGAAATACTGTTGAATTCTTTTCAGGATTTGGTTGGTTGGGTGGTGGCTTCGGGAGTCGTGTCATGGCTTCAGGTGTTGGCTTAGGTGCCGTCCCCAGTGAGATGTGCACAGGTAGATGTGGTTGTGGTGCCTGGTTGGGTGCGTGGTATTTATTCTTCGTTGGATGTGGGATGTGTATGGACCCGTGGCACCTTTGGGGAAAAGGTGATGTTTTGTGACCTCGTGGCTTGAGGGGTTTAGCACTGGCCTTCGGGTTAGGCTTGGTTTTGTGGATTGTTGGTTGTCCCTGTGAGTGGATGTCAGGTTTCGTGGTAGGTGGCGTCGTGATGTGAGGTTATATATGGCTATGTGCTTTTATAACTAGTTTTGTGCATTTATAACTCTAGTTTATGTGTGTACGAATTATGTAGAGAAAGTACATGACTTGATATCATTACGTGTAACGTGGTTTTATACTTTAAAATTCAGAAGTTTTATAGACATAAATATATCTGGATACGAGGAACAGATGCATGTGGTACATGTTGCATGGGTTGCAAGTGTTGTGTGAGTCACGCGTATAGCATGTGACGTGATTTGTGAAACGTTGTGAAAGTACGTGACTTTATGCATTTAAACCCTGGTTTAGTATGCATGTGTTGATTTGGTGTTATCCCGTAATGTTCAGTATTATCCTGTAGTGTTCAGTGTTATCCTGTAATATGCGGTTTTTTCTCGTGGTTTGTGGTTTTATCCTGTAGTATAATCCCGTGGTCGGTGGTTTCATCCCGTGGTATGCAGTGTTATCTCGTGGTATGCGGTCTTATCCCGTCGTATGTGGTTTTATCCCTTGGTTTGCGGTGTTAACCCGTGGTCTATGATTTTACCCTGTAGTATACGATTTTATCTCGAAAATGTATGTTTGTGTTCGGATTTGTATCTTAATGTTAGGACTGTGGTTGCGGCATGTGAAGGCCAGTTGTATGTATCATGGATTGCATAAACTACATTATGAGACGGATAAAATCAATTTTTTAAAATTATTTTTAAGATTCGTGTGAATCGCAATCTGAAAATTATTTTTCAACTGTTTTCAAGGCTCTTGAGAGTCAACAATGGTTTGTATGCTCGCTTTCTCTTACTTGTGAAAATTATTTTTAAGGCTTGAAAGAGAGTCTAAAACTGCACCTCGTTTTTCTAACATGTTTAGCTTATGTTGCATGTGTTGTCTAGTATCTACTGAGCTTTGGCTCACAGTGTGGGATTTGAAATATTTTTTAGGTACTAGTCACGCAGGTTGATTTGGGGTTACTGGAAAAGTGGAAGAGCTGTAGTCTTTCTTTTTGTTCTTTCTGTTTCATGTATGTATACATATTTTTTCGGTATTAGAACCATGTAATGTAAGCCTTTTGGCATTATATACAATGCATCTATGTTTTTAATTGAGAGTGTATTCTCGGGTTGGGTGTTATATTTAGTTATTTGTGGGTGTTTCACATGACCCAGAATTTGGGGCGTGACAGCTTAGTATCAGAGCTCTAGATTCGAATACCTAAGAGCTGTGGGAAGAGGATGTATTCCGTGTGAAGTTGGTTGTGTGTGCTTGATTGCATGTGTTTAGATACTTTGATAACATGAACGTGTTAGCCTATTAAGCTTGTGAATGATGTGTATATGCGAGCATGGGGGTTGAATCTTGAGATTGATTAGTCCTACCTTTGAGCGTTTGGATTAACAAACTTGGGAGCCAAGTTAGAAACGCGTTTAGCTGACGTAATTTCCAGCAGGGAATCTGAGTAGGTTATCCAGATTGATGCGTTATTCTTGTCGATTCTCCTCGGTATGTGTGATTTTGTTTAGCATGAACCTATGTGCTTATGTGTTAACTTGCATATGTGGTTTATGCTATGTGCTGTGTCTTATGTTCTCTCTTTTTCATGTAGACGCGATGTCTGCAAGGAGAGGGCGAGGCTGTGGTCGAGGCCGTGGCCGTGGTGTTGGCCAAGGGATGTTCCTATCCCTAATGCTGGGGATGCAAATGCTCCACTGGGACCGATAGACTCAACGGAGTTGTTGCCTGTGCTAGTGGGTTCTATCCAGTAGTTGATGAGAGGTGAGACCGTTAGAGAGAGAGGGAGTGCCTGAGGTGAAGGCTACAGTAGTGATGCGGGAGTTCAGGCGCATGGATCCGCCTATCTTTGCAGGAGATCCTAATCCTATTGTGGCGAGAGAATGGTTGGAGCTGGTGACTCGGATCCTTGACACGTTGCAGATTGAGGAGGACGAGTTACAGGTTTCTTTTGCTACCTTCCAGCTAAGGGGTGCTGCTCAAGTGTGGTGAAAATATGCTAGGACCATTGTGGGAGTCACATTGGCAGCCTTTACAGGAGTTTTTCTGGAGAAATACTTTTTGGCTTCGAAGAGTGATTGGTACAGGGAAGAGTTCTACACTCCCACCCAGGGGGCGATGGATGTTGTGTAGTATGAGGCCAGGTTTATGAGCTTGTCCCGATTTGCACCGGAGTTGGTGAGCACAGTCGAGCTGCGATCGACGAGGTTTGAGCGGGGCTTGAGGCCGACGATCAGGGAGCGTGTGGTTACAATGGGACTTCGTGTGTTTACAAAGCTGGTGGAGGCAGCAGCGAGGGTTGAGAATACTATGACTGAGATTCGAGCTTCTAGGGAGGCCAGGACACCTCAGGGTGGGACAAAGGCACAGACTGGTGGACGTTCCAACAAGAGGCAGAGGTCATTTGGTCCTAGCTTTCATCCATCTAGACCACAACAGTTCTCTGCACCAGCATCATCAGTGGCTTTGTTTGAGAGGCTAGAGCAGAGGGAGATTAGATGTTATCGGTGTGGACAGTCAGGGTATCATGTGCCAGATTACCCGCACGCGAGGCAGTACCAGGACCCACAGTTGAGGCAAGCTCATAGTTTCATACCAGATCAGTCGCAAGGGATGGAGCAACCGATTTGTTATAGATGTGGTCAGATGGGACATATTCGCATGACTTATCCCTAGAGAGAGAGTGCACCGAGTAGAGTGGGCACACCAGAGGGTTCGCTTGTGCAGGGTCAATAGCAGCATCCTGCCGTTCAGATTTCCCAGGGAACAGATAGGGGAACTTCAGTTTAGTCGTGCCGCAGCCGACAACACTGAGTTATGGCGGACAGGCCAAAGCGACATTGCCCAGAGCGTATGCCCTCATAACTCCCAGTTCTTCTAGGGCGCCGATTGTGCCGAATAATGCAGATATGCCTTCACTGAGCAGAGGTACTTTCTGAGTATGCAGGCTTTGGGCTAGTTCTTCATTGTATCTGTTTGGGGGTTTATGATGGTTTCTGCGAGTGGTGTGCTGTATTGAGGTAGCGGTTGGTGAAGATGTGAGGTTGAGGTGAGTTGTACATCCTGAGTCTTTGAGATAGTTGGCCATTGTTTAGGATGCTTGACCTTGTTTGACTATATCTTAGAAATGGTTTGGTTGACCATCTCGTGTACCTATGTTGATTTCGATCGACGAGTTGTTTCTTTTGATCTATGGTGAATTTTAGGGGCAAAATTCCTTTAAGGAGACCCTGACCTGTTTTCTTTTTTTGTTATTTTTTGACGCGTATTTTTCATTTTCGATTTTGTATATTTATATGCTTTTTAATACATAATTGGGGTTAAATATGCATGCGGGGTTGGTTCCCGGAGCTGTGGGGCGTTGCGGTGTGAATTTCAAAAATTTCAAAAAAAAAAAATTTTGGAGGCCTATAAATATTTGAAATTGGATATTTTCAAAAAATATTTTCAAAACTTCTCAGCTAAGTTTTTTCTTTTTTCTTTCTGCCTTCTCTCTAACTTCTCAGAGGCTCAGGGCTCGATTTTCGACGATCCAACAGCCGATCCTTGTTGTTGGCATCGCGGTCTACTCATCCATCCAGATGGAATTTCATTCCGACAAAGCTCGATTTTGCACGTGGATCGAGACATCGAGTTTTTATCTTACCAAGATAAGATCCTAGACTCTCATGTCATATAAGGGTGCTACGTGTAATCGTGTGTGTTTTTACCAATTAGATTGCATAAGATCTGATTTTGTTTAAAAGTTGGGTTTTGGGGTGTAAAATCATTTTTCGTCATTTTCGGTGGATGGAATCGGGTGTCGGGTGTTTCTTTTGAGGTCTTGGCATTAGCCCTGGGTGTGTGTGTGTCCGAGGGCGTTGGATGAGAGTCTGAAAGCTTCGATTTGAGGTGTTAGAGGCTAAAATCGTAGCTCAAAAACAGTTTCTAGGCAAGGTCAGTCGATTAGATCTTGAAGATCAGTCGACTGGATCTTAGTTTTGGGAGGTCAGTCGACTGGACCTGGGAGGTCAGTTGACTGACATGTTTCTACTTTGGGTTTTTAGCTTTTCCAGTGTGTTTTTAGTCGACTGGGGGTTAGGGTCCAGTCGACTGAGGTTCTGGGCTGTGTGTTGGTGGTTTGGGGGTTGGTTTCTTAGTTTTCGATTAGTTTTCAACGGTATTCAATTGATTAGTTATGGGATTAATTGACCGAAATATTATTGGATTCTTTTTGGAGTCCGGTTGGTTGTGTAGACGCTTCGGGAGTCGTGTTATGGCTTCGGGTGTTGGCTTAGGAGCCATCCTCAGTGTGACGTGCACGAGTAGATGTGGTTATGGTGCACGGTTGGGTGCGTGGTGTTTGTTCTTCGTTGGATGTGGGACGTGTATGGACTCGTGGCACTTTTGGGGAAAATGTGGTGTTTTGTGACCTCATGGTTTGAGGAGTTTCGCGTTGGCTTTCGAGTTAGACTTGGTTCTGTGGGTTGTTGGTTGTCCCCGTGAGTGGATGTCGAGTTTCATGGCAGGTGGTGTCGTGATATGAGGTTATATATGGCTATGTACTTTTATAACTGGCTTTGTGTATTTATAACTCTAGTTTATGTGGGTACGAATTATGTAGAGAAAGTACATGACTTGATATCGTTACGTGTAACGTGATTTTATACTTTAAAAGTTAGAGATTTTATAGGCATGGATATATGTGGATATGAGGAACAGATGCATGTGGTACATGTTGCATGGGTTGCAAATGTTGTGTGAGTCGCGTGTGTAGCATGTGACGTGATTTGTAAAACGTAGTGATAGTACGCGACTTTATGCATTTAAACCCTGATTTAGTATGCATGTGTTGATTCGATGTTATCCTGTAAAGTTCAGTATCGTCATGTAGTGTTCAGTTTTATCTTGTAATATGCGGTTTTACCACGTGATTTGTGATTTTATTCTGTGGTATAATCCCGTGGTCCGCAGTTTCATCTCGTGGCATGCGGTGTTATCTCATGATATGCGGTCTTATCCCGTGGTGTGTGATTTTATCCCGTGATTTGCGGTATTAACCCATGATCTATGATTTTACCCCTTAGTATACGATTTTATCCCGGAAATGTATGTTGTATTCGGATCTGTATCCCATTGTTAGGACTGTGGTTGCGGCATGTGAGAGCCGATTGTATGTATCATGAATTGCATGAACTGCATTATGGAACGAATAAAACTAATTTTTTAAAATTATTTTTAAGATTCGTGTGAATCGCGATCTAAAAACTATTTTCCAACTGTTTTCAAGACTCTTGAGAGTCAACAATGATTTGTATCCTCGCTTTCCCTTACTTGTGAAATCATTTTTAAGGCTTGAAAGAGAGTCTAAAACTGCACCTCGTTTTCCTAGCATGTTTGGCTTATGTTGCATGTGTTGTCTAGTTTCTGCTGAGCTTTGGCTCACGATGTGGGATTTAAAATATTTTTCAAGTACCGGTCACGCAGGTTTATCTGGGATTGCTGGAGAAGTGGAAGAGTTGTAGTCTTTCTTTTTGTTGTTTCTGTTTCATGTATGTATATATGTTTTTTCGGTATTAAAATCGTGTAATGTAAGTCTTTTGGCATTATATACAATGTATGTATGTTTTTAATTGAGAGTGTATTCTCGGGTTGAGTGTTATATTTGATTCTTTGTGGGTGTTTCACGTGACCCGGAGTTCGGGGCGTGACATATATGTTCATATTTTCTCATATGCCGACAACTTGTGAGAATATGATAATATAATAAGATAACTTGCTTAGAAGTAAGAATAAGTTAACATGATAAAACAAGTTATTATAAAAAAGTAAAAATATGTTAACAGGATAAAATAAATTGTGATAAACAGAATGATTATGTGTTCATATTTTCTCATATATGCAAGATTTAATATTTTCTGAAATTGGTTTCGCTCTAGAACTTATAACTCGAAAATCTGTATAATGAAATGATGTAATACAATATGTTTTCGAAATCTGTGTAATGAAAATATTTTGGCTGAGAATGTAATCCAGTATGATCCCATTTATTTACGATCATTTATTACTATAAATTTAAAATTCAACCTAACATATAAAGTATTCCGTTTTCAGTTATATTATATTACCATAACATGCTGAAACAAATATATAATCATGAGATATCTTGAAATTGAATTAAATAGAATAATAAATTCTCCATAAATATTTCTTATCAGGTGCTATAATGTTGAAAATAAAATCAACCGAGAATTAAATGATATCAAATTTCATGGAGAATATTTTAAGGGTATATGAAAGTTCTAAAAATTATTAAAAAAATCTCGTATAATAACAGTTCGGAGTATGAAATCTATCCTCAAATAAATTGCCAAAATAACACCATAGATTAAATCACCCTATTTTAAATCTATCCATATATCTATCTACTAAAATGATGAATCTTGAGTTATGCTCAACGCTCTTTCTTGTCATTAAAGATATTTATAATAGAGTTGATACCAAAATTCCTAATACTATATTTCTCAATGAAAGCGATCAAATAACTTGCTAGAAAATCCTTATCCATCCTATGCACAATCTAGTTTTCATTATTTTTATAGCTAAAAATGTACGTTTTATTATAACTGTTAAAACTAGTAAAATCAATACAAGACGAATCAATTTATTAATAAGAGAATAAATTATGGACTTTTCTATTTTTGCCTGCACTTCACACAACTCAGAAATCGTTGACAAGTTCTGAAACTTGGGGGGTTTAGAAATATCAAGCTTAAAGTTTTTCAATTGAAATTCCAAACGATATTTTTCTTGAACTGTGAAATCCGTAGGATAATATCTTTCTAAGCTTGCAAATATCTTTAATTTTGAATGATTTATAATCATCCCAAGATCTAAAGTTGAGCTTAGAATGAGCAACTCCATCATGTTTTCTTTAAACTTGTTTTTAATTTCTTGCAACTGAGAATCAATTGTATATGTAAAAATATCGATTTGAAAATAATGCTCAACAGTAATATGATCTCTTTAATGACAAGAACGACCTCGACCCGATATATAAAGAGAACTCATATCAAGAACAATTATCTCATGCTTTTTACAAAATAGTGTAACTTCTCTAATTAGAGGAATCCACCCATTTTTTCTAAATTTTTGAATAAGCGCTTTTATTGTGGTTATTAGATTAATTGTATTCAATGTATCTTGATACTTGCATTGCAAAATTTGATAAAGATCGTCAGTAATCTCATCGATCTTTCTTATAAGATGTAAGATGAACACAAATTCAAAAGAGAATAATGCATCATAAGATTTGTTTTTGCACATTGACTAGAGGAGGTGGCTTCATCATTGATAATCTCTTAAGATTCACTAACGAACTTTTTGTTTATCTGACCTAAAATGATTTAAGCAAAAAAAAAAAAAGAGAAAAAACTAACTTAAAGTCAAGTTTCCAAATGAGACCCTAACTTTAGATTAACTTAATTGGATTATGATTAACTATGTATAGTGTATTCTTAAAGGAAAAAAAATCATGTGTAATATAATTTAACGAACTTATGAATACATTATTATAAAGGGTGAATAATTATTATTTTTTTTATAAAAAAGCTAAGGGTGTCAAATTTACTTATATAGGGATAACTAAAAGTTAATACACTATAGTTAGGAATTTTTCAAAATTGTAGAAATGGCTATTCCCTTTGGTCCATCCTTGATCGCTATATATATATATATATATATATATATATATGATCTAAAGTTTATTAGGATTCGCCATCGACGATCAAGTTTCTCTAATAAACATGATTACCTGAATCAGGAAAGATGATCAAGAATCTGGAGGATACTGAAAAAATCGAAACCCGGAACTGTGGACGGTGAATCCGCCATCGACGACGAGGTTGTGCCCGCTTACGTACTTGGCCTCGTCACTAGCAAGGTAAACGGCGGCGTCCGCAACATCCTCCACCTTGTGGGTCGCTCCCTTGAGGTTCGCCATCGCATTCGACGCCATCTCAATCTGCTCCTCCCCAGACCCATAAAACTTGATGGCCATAGGCGTAGCCACCGCGTAGGGCGATATGCAATTAACCCGGATTCCAAAGTGTCCCAGCTCAACCGCCAAGTTCTTGGTAAGCCCCAACACGGCATGCTTCGAGCAGGTGTAAGCGTGCGACGCGAGGCCGCCCATGCTCGCGGCTATGCTAGCGGTTGAGACGATGCAACCGCTCCGGGCCGGCACCATAACGCGGGCCGCATGCTTCATGCCGAGGAAGGTTCCGACGACGTTGACGGCGAGCACGCACTCAAAATCCACCTTCTCGTTGTCGACGATCCGACGCTTGTTGGGATCAACTATTCCGGCATTGTTGAACATTATGTCTAGCTTTCCAAATGCTTCGACTGTTTTGTCGACGGCGATCCGGACATGGTCCTCCTTGGTGACGTCGCAGTGGGTGTAAATACAATTTGATGCACCTATGGCCTCGCACAACGACTGGCCCTGTTCGTCTTGGATGTCCGCGATCACGACCTTCGCGCCGTGGCGGCTGAAGACTTTTGCTGTGCATTCGCCAATGCCGCTTGCCCCGCCGGTGATCAGCGCCACCTTTCCCTCGAGCCTACGAAGACAATAACATGGACACATGTACTTTATTTGTAATTATTTATGCAACACTTTGGATTTGGATCGTCTCTATTTTTTAAGAAAATAGTGGCCCCATATTAAATTTATATTACAATAGTCTAAAAATAAATGTAATAGAGTTCTAGTATTGATGCTAATAATTTTTGAAAATTTATGTTTGCGACACTCAATTTTGAATACATGTCGCTCAATACTCTTAATACAATTACACTACAACCGTTACCGTTTCATGTCCTGAAACTACTATTTAAAACTATGGTATATACATATATGTGATAGAAAATTCTCAGAGAATTCTTTTTTGCATGATACCTCCTTAGGGTTGCTGAAAGAACTGAACGTGTTGCCATCTAGCTAGCTCACAAAGAGAGAGTGCGAAGTGTGAAGTGTGAAGTGTGTTTTGGAAGAAATCAAGGAGGATAGGACTTCAAAGAACTAAGACCCTGTAATGACTCAAGGCCAGGAGTCTAACAGTTATATAAGAGATTGAGTAACTTTCCCTTTCTCCTCCTATGATATAAGCCATTGCGTTAGACAAATTTTTAAAAAGAGGTCCTATATATTTTTATTAATTGCAAATTTTAAAAGATTATAATGTCTAAAAGTGAAACTTAAATCATATAATAATCATGTTTCATATAAATAAAAAATAAATTGATGAGAGCTAATTAATGTGTGTGTTTGTGAGAGAGAGAGACAGAGAGGAAGAGAGAGGAGCCAGAGTTGGAAAAAATAGGCTAGGCTATTATTTTAGTCAACTGGTCTTATTTAGAGAGCTTGTTAAAAATATTCTAAGGCTCCAATTGTGATGTTTTAAAGTTCTCTTAATTTTCTTTCTATTTAGTATTATTATTTGCAGTTTTTGGTAAGATTTATTATTTTTTTGATTACATGTAAACAAAATCTAAAAAGTAAAAAATATTAATTTTAAGATAACAAAAGTTCACTAAAATAAGTTTTTATTTTTGGCTAGTTAACAGGAATGGAGGCCCCAAGGTTTGAACTTGAGTGATAAGTGGGGCAACGTGCTCATTGCAATTTGAGCTAGCTATCGCTTAAAAACTTAAAATTTTACAATAATTTGAATTTGTTTTGCTTTTAATGTCTTTCTATAAAATGGTCATTTTTTTTAACTTCTAGCTACTTCTGTCTAAATATTTAAAAGTACCGACTACCAGATTTGATTGTTTACAAATGATTGAAAATTGTTTTATTTTTAAAAATTGTTTTTTAGACATTTCAAATAGAGTATTGTTAAATAAAATATCAGTCTAAAACTAACTAATGTGGCTAGGTATAGAGCTCTAATGAGAGGAGTTGAAAAAATATAATAATTTTATCAAATGATAAAATTTTTTATTAAAAATAAAAATAAGTAAATAATTAATTTGTTATCGTACCATACCAGAATTAATATTAAAAAATCATAAACTAATAACTATTTAGTAGATAGTAATTGAGTTCAAGTATCGTTCCTCAGGAACTAAAAAGACGGAATTACAATTTTATAACTAACATTCCAATCCAATTTTTCTTTTCAAAAAATCATTTGTTTATTTTAATCTAAAAGCACTGAAATTAAATAAGCTGGAAAAAAAAAGATTTGATTTTAGATGAGAAAAGATTTTCAAGATTTTGAATCTACCCTATCTAGTATTTTGGTTTTATTTAGATTTTATTTTATTCAATCGATTCAATTCAATCCAGTCATGACTATAAAATTGACACGGATTAGCAAGAAGATAAACCCGAACCCAAACCTGGCATATCCTATCTAAAATTATGGCGCGGGTCGTCTGGAGCATGACCCGTCCTATCAAAACATAAGATATCTCACATTTAGATAAAAGCGATAATAGATAACAGTTGCATGATCGCGCTGTTATAATCATAGAAAATGAAAACAAAAACTAGATAATTATATTAAAAGCCCGTTGATCAAACGTCAACATTTCAAGATTATACAACGAATCAAACTCAAATTGAAAAGAAATAAGAATCTAAACTATTCCAAAAGTACTGACTAAGGGTTCGTCATCCCCTAAGAAGAAGAAGGTCAGCAGCTCATGTTGCAACTCAAATCCATGAAGAATCAAAGAAAAATAGAATCCCGGGCCTCCGTCTTGGACTTTTCGTCTCCCGAGCCTCTACACATGCCTTTAAAAGTTCTTCGGAACAATATCAGAATGTTTTTAGAGTTATCTCATAGCTCATTTATACCGGAGCTCATCCATGCCCCTTGTTGCAGTGTTTTAATCAAACTGTGATTGCCTCGATCCGTCCGAACGCAATTAAGTCCGTTTAGACGAAATTCTTTCTATCTCGTTTCGTCCGAACGCAAATATATCCATCCGGTTGATTTTCTTTATGTTTGAATTTTGTCCGGACACTTTAGGGTTCATCCAAACGAATCTCTTTATGTTGAATTTTGTTCAGACGCTTTGGGGTCCGTCCAGACGGATCTTTCTTAGTAATTCACTTTTTGCCCCTTTTTAACCTTTTTATGCTTTTTCTCCTCCAGTTCACCATATCTGAGTTTGACATAACAAACACCACAAAACACTTTGTTAAATACACAATCGAGGCTTAGTGCCTGTTTGGAATAGCATTTAAATTTGATTTTTAAGAGATTTAGCTTTTTTGAAAAAAAATAATAATAAAAAAAAGTGAAAGTGTTTTGGATAATTTGAAAAAGTTGATGTTAGAAGAAAAAAATGAGAAAAAAAATTTTAACTTTTTTTTAGTTACCTTGAAATTCGTGCAAGCTTATTATCCCAAATGAGCCAGCTTAAAAGCTGGACTTTTTAGAAAAAGCCAACTTTTCTAGTGATCTCAAACGGTGCCTTATCATGGTATATTTTGCAGATCGACACTTTTACGCACCAATCAATCATTATCCTAAACGGGACTATAAACACTTTTTTATCATATAGTATTATTTATTGCAGTTTTAACTATATAATATCACCAAAATATAAAGTTGCATTTTCAAATGTGCGTTCTTGGGCATACAAGAAGAAAAAAGTTAGAATTGGCTTGATAGCATATACACCGCAAACGAATATTAATCCCTACCTTTTAATCTCCACCGATCAGTCACCATTTGAAAATTGATAGTATCAGCCCAAATTGGAGTTTTTAGCTAGCTAGCTTTTGTTTTTTAGCCACCATTTTCAATTAATTTTTTTTTACCATGAATAATAAATTTAACGATCAATAATGCTATGCTTGTTTTGATGAATGATACTTTTTAATATGAAATATTTTATTCTTTTTATTTTTTGGTATTTAATTGGTACTTGAAAAATACTTTTTTTGAAATCTATAAACTTTTAAATCAAAATAAACTACTATTTTAATAGATTCTGAGTGAGTTTAAAAAATACATACCCACATAGTAATGAAGAAGAGCCTAACGAGGATGAAGCTAACGATGCCCCCCTATGCTCCTACCGCTAAGTTCTTGCTAAACAAATCTCCCGACCGGTGGTCGGCGGGAAGTTCTTCGATACCCAAGTCAAATGGGGGTTGAGATAGAAAGTGTATAGTAAAAGTGGGATTCACCCTACCTATCCTAGAGTGGATTATCTCACATATAAAGCTCATAGCTCATTATAGTATTAGGTTAGGCTTGTTAGGGGGTTAGTGGTCTTCTGATTTTTTTTCCCATATAATTAGCCCCCAGCTTCTACTTGCTCCTTTAGGAGGAGGTGGAAGGTCAGCTAGGTGCCTCAAGTTTTATGATACGAAACTCAATTAACTATGTCACTTTGATTCCTAACCAAATTAGGGCTTTCAATGCCTAGCCTAGCTTGGGCTATTGTTGATGCCTAGGTATGTTAGGGTTTTTAGTGCTTAGCCAAGTTAAAGTTTTTGTTGATGCCTAAGCATGCTAGGGCTTTAAGTACCTAGCCGAGCTACGATTTTTGTTGATGCATAAGCGTGCAAGGGCTTTGTCACACTCCGAAAATGTAACAATGACCCTCGAGTATCAAATTTGGTCACTTCATTCGGTGACTAGATTCGAGATTACTAGTATTTTTTCAGACTAAAAGTTACTAGCAGTAGTTTTGTAAGATCCTGACCTGTTTTTTTTTTTTTTTTGGAAATGTTTAAGTATGATGTTTTATGTGTATATTTGAGCTTGGATAAGGATATGCTTGAAAGATATGGTTGGATTTTGAAAAGTTTAGTTCAATTGGTTGGTTTCGGAGTTTGAAAAACGTTTTGAAGTTGTTTTTCAGTTGGCAGTAGCTTTTCAGTCGACTGAGGAGGTTAAGTCAGTTGACTGAGTGTCTTGGAAGGAGGTTCAGTCGACTGAATTTGGGAGTCCAGTCGACTAAGTGGTCTCTAGTGGGTCTTCTGTTGACTGACAAGGGCTGTTCAGTCGACTAATCTTGAGGCGATGGATGGTTTTTGAGAATCCAGAAGGTTTTCAGTCGACTAGAAGGGGAATGTCAGTCTACTGACATGAGATATTTTGGCATGGTCTATAAATATCAAGCTTTTGGAAGATATTTTCACATTTTGGTTGCTTCTTGAGTAAGTTTCAGTTTGGTTGCCTTCTCTCTAGCTTTTGATGGATCCGGGGCTCGATTTTCAGCAGTCGGATAGCGGATCCTTGGTTTTGGTGCCGGGGGCTTCGTGTTCATCCGGATATAATCCCGTTTCGTCGAGGTTTCATTTTCGAGGCGTCGAGCTTTTGACTCAACGAGGTAGGATTCTAAACTATATTGTAGTTTAAGGGTGTTATATGCAGTTTCACACCTTTTTACCGGATGAAAACCTCTTAAATGTCATATTTCATGTTTAAATCTTGTTGTACGGATAAAAGTATGTTTTGGGCTTTTTACACGGTTATTTTCATGATATGGACTTATGGATGTTTGGTTTTCAAAAAGGTGATTTGAAAAACGATGGTTTTGGAATCATCTCAATTTGGGAGTCCAGTCGACTGAGTGGTCTCTAGTGGATTTTCAGTTGACTGACAAGGGCTGTTCAGTCGACTAATCTTGAGGCAGTGGATGGTTTTTGAGAATTCAAAAAGTTTTCAGTCGACTAGAAGGGGAATGTTAGTCGACTGACCTGAGATATTTTGGCGTGGTCTATAAATATCAAGCTTTTGGAAGATATTTTCACATTTTGGTTGCTTCTTGAGTAAGTTTCAATTTGCTTGCATTCTCTCTAGCTTTTGATGGATCTAGGGCTCGATTTTCAGCAGTCGGATTGCGGATCTTTGGTTTTGGTGCTGGGGGCTTCGCGTTCATCCAGACAGAATCTCGTTTCGTCGAGGTTTCATTTTCGAGGCGTCGAGCTTTTAGCTCAATGAGGTAGGATTCTACACTATGTTGTAGTTTAAGGGTGTTATATGCAGTTTCAGAAAACCTCCTAAATGTCATATTTCATGTTTAAACCTTGTTGTACGGATAAAAGCATGTTTTGGGCTTTTTACACGGCTATTTTCATGATATGGACTTGTGGATGTTTGATTTTCAAAAAGGTGATTTGAAAAACGATGGTTTTGGGATCATCTCAATATATTGATTTTGTTGGAGGTTTGAGGCTAACTCTTAGAGTTGAGCTTGAATTCATATGTTTCATGAATTTATAAAATCTTTTATGGTTATTAAAAGTAATATGGTGATGTGTATGTAGATATTTAGTACATGGACGAGTGCATACTTTTATCTGTGAATCATACGGTATATTGCATATTTGGGGCATGTATAATGTTCTGCGGTGAAAGACCACTAAGAACTGCATATTTGGGGCATGTAAAATGTCCTGCGGTGAAAGACCTCTAAGAGTTACATATTGGGTTCGTATCATCCCACAGTGAAAGACCATAAAAGAATACAACATGCATATGACCTTTTGGTATATGCTAATCGTGTTTTTTTTGGGGCTTTGATAGATGTCTTGATGGTTTTAGCGTGATAAAACTCTTTGAAACTCTACATTCTGTAATTGCATAACTTGATTTATGATTTTATAGTCTGTTTCTATTGGGTTTCGGCACGTAGTGGGATTTGTTAAAACCTTTTTCAAATGAACAGGGTCCTAGAGGTTGGTCTTGAGGTGCCCGGAGGTGGTTGAGGACAAGACTGATGATTTGTCTTGGTTAAGTTGTTTAAACCTTTCTGTATATATTTTATATTTGGATATAACATGTTGTAAAGTATTATATTTCATATGGATGCATGCATGATTTATGGCTTTTGAGAGAGAATCATGGGTTTGTTGTATCACGATTTTTGTTATTCAAATGGCTAAGCGTCATTCAAACTCTTGTACTTCGAGAAATATTTTAGAACGGTCTAAGTTTCTTTTAAAAAAAGAAGAGATTTTTTTATCCAAAAACATGTATTTTGTTTTTTTTAAAAACTTAGCTTGTGGGGCCGTAACCATAGTCTCTTGGACTACCTTTTTAAATCAAATAAATCATCGATAGTACGTTTTTATAAAAGTTTTAGCCTCGTTTGGACTTTATGATTTTCATTCCTTTTCGTTCGAGTGGTTTTGATGATTGTTTGTAGACGTTTCACGTGACTCAGAATTTAGGGCGTCACAAATTTTGCCAAACACTCCCTTAATACCATAAATAAAGTAATGATGCTAACTTTGAGTCTCTAATACCATAAATAAAGTAATGATGCTAACTTTGAGTCTCTAAACTCCATTTACGTTTTTTAGCATGGCTTAGTTTTTTTGAAAGTTTTTTTTTTCAAAAACTCACTTATTTAGTTTTCTACTGTAATTAATTAATTTTCAGACATTTTTCATATCTTAATTTTTACAAAAACTTAAAAAAAATTTAAAAAAAAATTAAGCCAAACATATGCTAACACAGTAGCTAACTTAGATTTCTAGACTCCACTTGCGCTTCCATTAATACAGCAATTTCGTAGGTGTGTAGGCTAAATAATTGCCTTCTACGAGAGCTTTAATTAACGATGGGCTCAGGTTTGGAGTTTTTGTAGTCGATTTTGGGTCTGTCTATCAAGAAGTTTTTTCCTGCAGAAAAGTTCAAATAAGTAGTTGTAACATCCTGAATTTTTATAATTATTTTGTAATAGAAATTTTTTTTTAATTAATTAATAGTCTTATATATATATATATATATATATATATATATTATAAATTGAAATTAGAAATAATTTTTAAAATTTTAAATTTGTTTTGATAAGATAACTATGAGATAAAATGATAGAATTGACTAGAAAATTTTTTTAGGATTTAAGTGTTAGAGTGAAAATAAAATTGTATTTTTGATAAACATAAAAAGATTTTGAGATAGAATAAAATAGTATTTTGGATAAATATATCATTAACAATAAAATAATATAAAAAAAGGCAAAATATTATAAATCTATAAATATAGAGTTGGTGATTTCGACTGGGACGGCTAGCCGTGAGAGGCAAGAAGAGAAGAAGAAAAGAAGGAGAAACAAGAAAGCAAGGATGGCTTGTACAGTGATTCTCAGCTATGGGGCAATGGTTTGGTGCGATAAACTTATAAATGTTTTTGTGTATTTTGATTTATTCGATTCAAATAGATAAGTTTTTGATCATACGAGGAATATATTCTTATGTTTTTTGATATGTAAAATTCAATGAGTAAACAATGATTTCTCGCTTATCGCCCCAGGCCAGGTAAACCACATGGTACACTGCTGAACTTTATTACTCCTTACATCATTTCCATGAGTAAACAACATACCCACCTTTGAAACTAAGGTCGAACACAAATAATCTCCAAACATATCATACTTAAGATATACCGTCTCAGCACTAAGCCAACTATACTATCGAACCCTTCTACGGCCCTTTCAAACCTCATACACCCCGCACAGTTTTCAAACACGATCTCCTAATCACTAAGATAACAACCAAACCAAAAACCTACATTCTCGTAGGAATCCCACAAAACTGATACTCATCGCATGTTAGAACCGTAACCTAAACCCTTACACATTCCAACACAGCCACAACCCATACCCATTCTAAGATATCTACAACTCATACTCATCCCCATATCCTCGAGTTTACTTACTCGTAACTCAATTCTCAAACCTCAATAAAGTATACAATGTTTGAGTAATCAAACACTGCTCTGACTACCAACAACACCTCGTCAGCAAGGGATATCTCCAAAACCACTTACGTTCTGCCATCTCAATATACGCCTGGCCAAGAATTGCTACACTCTCATTCATTATGTTCCCGTCTATACTCTATCCCGAGAACACGGCTCATGACATAGCATGACTCACGACGTACCTAATCTGTCACACGGCCCAAACCATGTACACCAAATCTTTGCCAAAAGGGATTACCATTATCTACAAATCTAATCATAACAACTAATCTCCCCGGGTCTCTGATGCCCCATCACCCCTACTCACAAAGCCATCTATAACACAACTTTCACTTCCAATTGCATACTCTCAAGAGAAGCCATCTACCAAATCCAAGCCACTAATCATGCTTCAACTACACCTGAACAAAACTCTGCTGACACAAACATTTAACATTTTACCTTCCAAGGCCAATCTCGTGCGGCTAACCCCAAATCACCGACGAGTTTCACAACGCACCAAGCGATAAACACTCAACCCATAACATTACCTTCCAGCAACCACTGCAATCGAGTCACACATCTGAGACCCAAACCACGGTCTCACCCTCTACAAGGAAATGTAGTTCATATATATAAAAGAAATATAAAACACAACAACCTAAGGTCAATCCATCATGTTATTTATAACACATATCACATAATCATGCTTACACTTAGCCAATGAAGATCATGTTAAACAAACCACACATACCGAGGAGAACCGACAAAAATGACGCGTCAAATTGGATAACCTACTTAGATTCTTTGCTAGAAAATACGTTGGCCAAACGTATTTCTAACTTGGCTTCCAAGTTTGTTAATCCAAATGTCCAAAAATAAGACTAATCAATCCTAAGGTCCAACCCCTATACTCACATATACACGGTATCCATTTGCTCAACAAACTATCATGCTCAACAAATTATTTTGCACAACAAGCTATCATGCTCTTGTTATAAAAATAATTAACACTTAAACACATGCAATCAAGCACACGCAATCATCCTCACAAGGTGATGCACCTTCTTCCTACGGCTCTTAGGTATTCAAACCCAGAGCCCTAATACCAATTTGTCACGCCCCAAACTCTGGGTCACGCAAAACGCCCACGAACATCCGTTTTAGGGTACTACGATATACCAAAATTGCCTGAACACAAACGGATCAAGAACCATAACGCCAAAACGAGGTTAAAACCTTTGTAAAATGCACTACCAAGAGTTTATTTAATTTAAAAGAGTAGCCCAAGAGACTAGGGTCATAGCCCCAAAAGTCAAGCATTTGAAACAAAACACACGTTTTAAGCAAGGAAATAACTTTTAAAAAGAAGCATAAGTCATTCCAAAAATCTCCCTCGAAGCACAAGAGTTATATGAAGCATATACCAACCGAAAACTCTTTTTGTAAAATGTTGAACCAACCAACGAAAACCGTAATGATATACTACAAAAAATAACAACCAACCCGTGGTCTCTCTCGAACACATAAATCATGCATACATCGGCCCTCGGCCATAAGAATTACATTACCCATGCTTTCAAATCTCAAACATGATACATCATACATGATCCATATAGACATGATATAAACTACCTAACAAGGACAAAATAAAAGAGTCTTATCACCGGCCACCTCCGGTCACCTCTAGATCAGTCTACATGATCACGCTCATCTGAAAAAAGTTTCACAAATCCCATAACGTGAGCCAAAGTCCAATAGGAAATAGACTAGCATAAATTCAAAAACAAAACATGCTAACACAAATAATATGAATATTCTGACTCACTCGAGCCTCAAAACCACGCATTTCATACAATGCAAACAACGTCAACAGTTAAAGAAAAATAGTTTTATTTCTCAAAAATCATATGTTTTTTCGTCGTTTCTCGACATCTAACAATGTCTGACAATATAGTAAGCATACACAACAGTGTTCATATGCATGTCGTACTCTTTCACTGTCTTTCATCGTACGATAATACTAACCCAATCAACAAATTCTTCACGGTCTTTCACCATATGACAATTACTTGCCCTAATATGCCGTTCTTCGGGGTCTTTCACCGCGGGACAATCACTTGCCCTAATATGCAATTCTTCATATGATTCAACATATATAAGTACACGCATAGTCATGTGCTAAATATCCACATACATACCATCGTATCATTCACATATCATCGAGATAAACCCATATCTCTACCAAACATTTGAAATCCAAGCTCAACCCCAATAGTTAGCTCTAAACCTCCAAAACACGATTTTTAAGACTTTACATAACTCCCTCCGTTTTCAAACCACCTTTTTAGAAACCATGGACATCCACACGTCCGACAACATGGAATAAATCGTAAAAATGCTTTAAAATCCATTTCATCTAACCAAACATGGTTTAAACACCTAAAATCACTTTTCATGCATTTTAAAGCAGTAAAAATGCATAATATTGCGTGTAGCACTCCTTTAAGACATGCGAGTCTAGGTTCCTTTCTCGTTGAATCAAAACTCAATGCTTCAAAAAATAAACCTCTACGAAACGAGATTCTGTTTGGATGAACACGAAACCCCGGCATAGATACTAAGAATTCGCTATCTGTTTTCTAAAAACCAAGCCCGGGCTCACTAAAAACTTAGAGAGAATATTGAGCTTTTGTTTGTAAAAGAGGAAACTTAGCCTTTAAAAAACAAAAATCTGAACATCTCTTTCCAAAGGCTGATATTTATAGACCATGCCCAAACACAGGAAGTCAGACGGCTGAATCCCCCAGTTTAGTTGACTAAGAAGTTACTAGAATCTCAAAAACTTTTCGCCGCCACAGGTCAGTCGACTAACTCC
Source organism: Heliamphora exappendiculata (assembly GCA_034768845.1). Taxonomy (NCBI): domain Eukaryota; kingdom Viridiplantae; phylum Streptophyta; class Magnoliopsida; order Ericales; family Sarraceniaceae; genus Heliamphora; species Heliamphora exappendiculata. Next base: position 4,328 of record JAOTRH010372181.1, on the reverse strand, counting down.
TCACTTCAGTTGACTGGACCACCACACTGCCCAGTCAGTCGACTGGATTGCCACCCTCAGTCAACTAAACTGCCACTGAAATTTCTTTTTTCAGTGTCCATGTATAAACCTAAATATGCACCTAAAACATCACTGAGGTCAAGTGTTAACTCCAACACCATCAAAACTTAAACATTTCAAAAACGAAACGAGTCGGGGTCTCACAACTACCGCCAAATGAGGTTCGTATCGGTGATACTATAATTAATTTTGTCCGATAGAAAAAAAAGACACTTAAAACCAACACACAAAATTAATTACATCACCTACAAACTAGTAACTGAGACCGTGTGATTTATCTATGACTAAATTTTCTCACCCAGTTAGTTTTTTAAAATATTTTTGAGAGTTTTAAAAATCTATTTTATTTTAATAAATTTATAATTTCTAAATAAAACACACATTGCAAAAGATTATGCTTTTTAACTATCTTTACGTGTTATATGTGTAACAAATAAATTTTTTTAAATTGTACTTATTTTATAAAAATATTGATTTTAAATAAAAATTTAAGAATTTTATTTTATTTTCTTGTTACACATATTAAAACCATTTTTGAAAAAAAAACTTATTTAAATTAAACCTTTAATAAGTTATAATAATTTTTTTAAAAATATTTTTTTTATGTACAGACCAAACACTAAAAAATTAAAAAAAAATTATTTCTTATAAAATTATTTTATATAAAAATTATTTTATATCGAAACAAACAAAGCCTGAGAAAATATTTGAAATTTGGTTTAACTGGAACTTCTTTAAAATTAATTTTAAAATTTTATCTTTATGTTTTTAAAAAATATTTAATATCAATCTTAGTTAATAAATCTCTATGAGTATGTTGCAAAATTATAAATTCTATTATAAACAAATATGTATAATAAAAATTATAATATTTTAAAATTTAAATTACAAAAAAATAATAATGTGAGCACCTAACTCGTAACATGAGATCACTTCTTAATTTATTGTGTGCTCATAACTTAATTTTAATAATAATATTTATTTGGTCATATTTTTATAATATTTTTATATCAACGACTCTCGAGTTTCAAATTTCGTCACTTCATTTGGTGATTAGATTTGAGACTAATAATATTTTTTAAAGCGAAAGATTGCTATAAGCAGTTTTACTAAACACTTCCTTAATACGATAAATAAAGTAATGATGCTAACTCGGAATTTCTGAAGTTCATTTATGCTTCTCAACTTATGTTTGGTTGAAATTTTTTTTTAAAGATTTTTTTGCTTAAAATTTTATTAAAAAGCTCACTTATTTACCTCTTACTATAATTAATTATTTTTTTATATATTTTTTTGCATTTACTCTTATACAAAAAATTTAAAAATTTAAAAACTTAAAAAAAATAAACTAAGTCAAACTTAGGCTAATACAATAGCTAAATTGGATTTCTAAACTCTACTTGCGCCATTAATGCATTAGTTTCATAGGTGTGTATGCGAAATAATTGCCTATTACAAGAGCTTTAAATAGTGGGTCGTAGGTGTTTAGGCAAAATAATTGCCTAGGATGGGAGCTTTAAATAGCTGGCTTAGGTTGGAGTTTTTTTTTTAGGTAATATACTTGGAGTCTTTTTTTTTGTAGGTAATATACTAAGCCAAATGCAGGCTAATACAATAGCTAACTTAATCTGTGTTTAAATTAATTTTTTTTAGTAATTTTTAAGTTTTTTAATTTTTTTATAAAAAATAGTGACTTTTTTATGTCAAATTATGTGCAAAAAGTGAGAAAAAAAATAAAAAAAATAAAAAAAAAATTTATTTATGTCAAATCAGTTAATTTTTTGTGATTTTTAAGTTAAAAAATTTAATTTAAAAGTAAGGCAAATACATGCTTAGATTTTTAGACTTCACATGCGCCATTAATGCAACAGTTTATAGGTGTGTGGGCTAAATAATTGCTTATTACACGCGCTTTAAATTGTGGGTCGTCGGTGTTTAGGCTAAATAATTGCCTACTACGAGAGCTTTAAATAGTGGGCTTTGAAGTTTTTTTTAGGCGATATACTAAGCCAAATGCAGGCTAATACAATAGCTAACTTGGATTTCTAGGTGTGTAGGTTAAATAATGCAACAGTTTCATAGGTGTGTAGGTTAAATAATTGCCTACTACGAGAGCTTTAATTAGTGGGCTCAGGTTTAGAGTTTTTTTTGTTTAGGCTATTTTGTGAGAATTTAGTATTATTAAAATTAATAGTTTATAAATTATAACTTATAACAGAAATTGTGAGTATTTAATAATGATCGTAATTTGTAATTGAAATAAAAAATAATAATTATAATTTATACTAAATGTTATGGTGTTTAGAATAAATTATAATTTATAATTAAAATTAATAATAAAAAATTAAAAATTGTAGCAGAAAATTTTGCTAAACATCCCAATTGGTTCTGCCTACGAAAAAGTTTACTGCCGTCACTTTTTGTAATTAGGGGTGCACAAAATATTCAAAAATTTAAAAATTAAATCAATTCAATTTTTATGGCCGAATTGATTTAAATTTTCCAAATGATTAATTTAATTTTAGGTCACCAAGAAATTATTAATTCGGCCATAAAGATTGATTATTATAATCACCAAAACTCTGTTTAGGTGTACGAGGGCATGTTGTTTCATGAATAATACCAAATTTCTAAAACAGAAAAACTAAAAACATATGATTATTTAGGTTTAGCCTCGGTGGTTAGCGCGGGCTTAACAACTGGACAAGACGAAGAAAAAAAACAAGAGGAACATTCATACTTGTTAAAAGTTTATCCAATGTTAGAAAAATAGTACACTCTCCTCTTATGTGGTATTGCAAAAAACTGATAAAATTAGTTATTTATTAAAAAAAACTTAATTATAGCTTATAATATAAATTATAGATGGTTGAAAAAAAATTATAACCTATTATTAAAATTAGTAGCAAAAAATTGAAAGTTAATAATTTGTTATTTCTGTTTATTTTATGCATTTTTTATTTTTTGGGTAATTGTTTTTATTTTTCTAAATCTTCTCAATGAAAATAATGTAAAAAAATATTTAAAAAAATTGATCAAACCATGAAAAAACTCATTAAATACAAAAAAAAAATGAACAAAATAAAATTTACGTTATTTTGATTTATTTTGTATTTTTTGAAGTATTTTCATATTTTAATTAGAATTTTTAATCTTTTTAATTGGTGTCAGTGAGAATAGTTAAAAAAATATAATAATTTAACTAAATAATTAACAATTACTAAAACTAAAAATAATTAATAATCACCAAAACTCTGTTTAGGTGTACGAGGGCATGTTGTTTCATGAATAATACCAAATTTCTAAAACAGAAAAACATGGCTTCATTAATGAATTTACCTCCATTATCTGTTTAAAGGTTTTAACAATACAAGAAAACTAGTAGACACGTATTGTTGAAAATTCTTGGTAACGCAAGCAACATCAGACTTAGAAAACAAAGGAAAAATTCAGCAATATCTGGTGAAATCATCAATAGTCACTAAGTAATATCTGCAACCACTAAAAGAAGGAATGGGAGAAGGTCCACAAACATCCATGTGTACCAATTGAAAATGTGCAGTAGTACATGATCAAGAAATAGAAAAGGAAAGTTGATGTGATTTGGCTATGTTACAAGGATAACAAGTAAAGGAAGATGGTGTGCACACAAGAAGTTTGTGTTGTTTTATTAAAGCTTGGAACATTGCAGAGCTTGGATGTCCAAGTCTTTGATGCCAAAGCTTTAGAGAAGTAGTACTGCTAAGCAGATCTTGAAAAGACATGGCGCGTGCTTTTAGTAGATGGAAGAAGAGGACAAAGTCCCTGTTTGCAAGGTCCTTGGTGAAGGATCTAGTTGGTTGCCTTGTCTTAAATTATAAAGCCATTAGGATCAAACATTATTTTTCAGTTATTATCAGTGGCAAATTAAAAAACTGAGAGTACATTTTGAGATATTAATAGAACATGTAAGATATTTGAAATGGAGAAACATTGATGAGGAGTAGATAAGATGCCTTCACCAGAGTTAGAGATAGGAATTGAAGTGCCATTGGCAACAGTTACACCATCAATTCCAATATATGGCTATGAGGAGGACAGATCTGTTATATTTATTAGTAATATGTGTGGTAGCCCCTGTATCAAGATACCAGTTGAACTTTGTTGGAATATTAGATTTAGATTGATTAGAATATTAGATTCATTATATTAATTTTATTCTGATTTGATTTTATTCTATTATATCTTCTTATTGTTTATCTCTATTCGCCTATAAATAGGCCATATCT